>JAZAYU010000113.1:1875852-2091870 GCA_038501625.1 Corbicula japonica
TATTAAATAACCACAAGTACTTACAAATTATAACATTACTCTTGCTTCACTTTGTAATTAATTGAGCAATTTCATTAATTTAATATTACGTGACATTGCCAAATCATACGTAATTTGAGAGATATGTGACGTAATTTGACGAATGTTTACTATTTTTAAACTTTAAAACAGTACCATTCGTTTATTTTGTTTTAAGTTTTTATTCAATGGAAAGGATGGGTATTTGCTGAACAATGAATGCTAGAAGTGATTCTCATGGTATGAGTCTGTAAATGCTATGATTTGAGAGTGTTTCATTCTTATACCTCTGCTGGAAGCTTCGTAAAAAATCAAGCTTTATGCGAATTATGGGGAAAATGAATGGAAAATAAAAGTATAAAAGTGATTTTAAATCGGTATATTTCACGGGTATGTACAATTTAATCTTATTTAATCAAGAAATACGACGAAACCATGGATAGCAACTATTAAAATTACATTTGATCAATTTGTTTGGAAATGCTACATTTTGTAACTAATATTGGTCATTATTTTTGTACAACAAAATGTCAGACTGTCTACTGTGATTCCTGTGAGCTCACAATATCAGAAAACTTTCTCTTACCCGACATAATCTTAATGTTAAAAGCACCTCCAGAATTATTAGCGAGTTAAAACAAAATGGCTGCCATTTCCTAGAGTTTCTTGCTAAAATCTTTATCACTTTTTCGGCCCTGTCTTGCCAATCAAATTGCTTCAGACGCGGGCTTTATATCTATAACACTTCTCGGCCCGGGGCCGAGAAAGTGTTAATAATAATGGCCCTGTTATAAATCAGGCCGTCGTGTTATTGAACGTGGCAGATGCTTTTTTATAGGGCTAATAACGTAAAGTTATTAAATAATTAATCTTATTAACCAGTGATGGAAATGGTTATAATCTATATTTAATAAATCATCAAGGTACCTCGAGGTGTTGTTAAAAGCTGTAAAAATATCATCTTGATGTTTGAAAGAAAGAGATAACATAAAGTCTCTTTCATAACAGTATAAAAACAGATCAGCAACAGGGGTGCACAATTAGTACCCATTGGAATTCCTATTACTTGTTTATAAATAGAGGTACCAAATCTCAAATAAATATTATCCAATAAAAATGTGAGCGGCTGGATAAGGTCTTAAGGAAAAGGTCAGTAAGATCATTGAGTACCCACCCTTTGGCTTTGCAATGCTATTAGCTTCTTATGTTTTATATGTTTGTGTGCTTTTGCATGCAACATTGTTGAGCCGATGTGTGAGTCGGAGTTTTTTCACCAAGACAACTTGTACTTGTTTTGTGATACGAGAACCTGTTGGGGCAAGTGTGAGGATGGTGCACCTTAGAACCTGGTTTAAACCCCCAGTGGCAAATTATTTTGCCACTGACCGTTCCAATGCGGTAACCTCACGGGTTCTCACTTTCGTTAATTGTTTGTGGCGTCCATTTGAAACTGATTATTGTAAACCCATGCTCTATTTTCCTCTCTACTTTTTGGCTGTGTGGGGAGGCTGTGTCTGCTGGATGTGGCCATTCCTGATATGCATATTTCACTTTTTAACAGGTCCATGAAGTATAATTATCATAAGTGTAATCTGTAAAGGATGTCCTGTGTTCATTACAAGCGATAAATGTTTTATTCTCTCTAACAAATGTTTTTCAATTAGATTGGTTAGCTGGTTTCTTATTTAATTATGAGATAGAGAAGTATACAGAGTTGAAAAAAGCATCAGTAGACAAACAGAACGCCTGAAAATTATTTGATTAAAGCTTCTTCAAAACGTCATTTGATTTTTTATAGACCAAAATACATTTTTGCCAGTGGTTTCAAAAACTTTTTCGCAATACCTAATTACATGTTGTTTTGTAGCTGTAAAACAAGATTTTGCAATAAATCTTGCTTTGTATGATGTTTTGTGCATAGGCAACCAATACATAGTAGGTACTTTGTGTTGTTTCGGCTCAACACTGAGTCTAAATTTTGTAATTTGTTGAGTGTGTGCAGTAACAATATCATTCTCAGATTAAGAAGTCAGTGTAGAACATTAGTGCTATTAAGCTCTTCAGTTTGAACATTAATATGGTGTATACGTCACACTATAATTACATTATTTGAAGCCTTATCAGCTGGTGTAAAAACAAATCTGTTGTGAATATCTTGCATACCCTTTTTCAATTGACTAAAGTTAAAACGAGGTCGACGTGGTAATAAAGCTATGTTTCTTTAATAGAAGGATATACGAGTACGAGTGTCAATTATTTTGAATATTTGTTGTTTCCAGTTTGAAAGAGCACTAGGCTCAGCATGTTCTCGTATACACCATTTATTGCAAAAAGACTTTAAAGACTCTGCAATTTCCGCACGACAGGTATTAAAGTCGATGTCCGATGGAATACTATATTTCGATTTTTTTAAAATTAAACTGCGGATTCTCAAGTTTTTGATAACATTAAGATCCCCTGTAACGATGTGACCGGCAGGTGGACAGCGGCGAACATTGAACCTACGGTGCTGTATTTTCAGATTAATACAATTGCATGATCAGCGGCGTAAAGTTCCTTCATTAATAGAATAGAAATTCGTTAAGAGATCTAGGTATTAATAGATTCACAAAGAACGCAAAGGCAACTGTTTAAATTTAGTAAAGATATTATTGAGGTGGATAAACAAAATACCAAACTGTACTTGCCGGATTATAAAAACCATCGAAATATGAAGGCTTATCTACTTACGACCACAAACACTGACAAAACGCGCTTTTGCAGGAAAGCCGTACATAGTAAGTTGTATTTTTATAAGGAAAACTCATGTTATTAAAAAAGAAACAAAGATAAGTCACAAAACAATTACTTTTTTATTTAAATTATAAAGCATACGAATTACTAAATTACTTTTCTTTTAGATTATTGTAAGACGGCAAGGTAAACCGATAGGCTCAGCTGGATCCCTGGGGGTTATTCCCGTAGTTTACCAGGCACAAATTAGTGACTGTTATCTGTATATTCCACCCACAAAATGGCTTAATGTCACAAGTACCATTTATCCCGAATTCAAAGTCAGCTTTGACGAAAAAGGATTCGGTACCCTAAAGTTTAAAACTGAAACTCACTACGATGAAGTTAAATTCCAGGTAACTTCAGATTGATAAACTATTCTATAATCTATCCGATATTGTATACACTTGAAATACACGAGCATCGAATTATGTGTTTGCCTGTATAATTTCAACCTTAATGAACAATTATTGAAATTAATATGCAATGGATGATTTTTAAGCACAGAACAATAAAGACAACATTAATTTAAATAAAAAGATCATAACACGCTAGTTTTAATGTAGATTAAGCAGAGGAATACACATGATCAGAGTATGCTAAAAATCGGCGTTTTGTGCTGTTTTCTGTCAGATAAATAATCTAGATTTTGTTACTCAAAGCAACTTTAATTAACAAATAATTGTCCATTCCTTATACATGTTATAGGCCGTCCTTATTGATTGAATCATCAACATGTTTATTCTTGAAATGTTTCAGTTTACAAATGGCTCATCAAGAGATTCATTTTCTATCTACGCTTTTTCTAAATCGAAAAGTGTCATTGGATTATCAGCACAAACAGGAAATGCACAAGTAAGATTGCTTTACTTGCTTTTATTCCAGTAAACTCTATCAACATGCCAAATTTCAAAATGATCGGACAACTTTTATATTTTTACTTCAAAGTTATCGAGCCACCTTTAAGCATATTTTAGAATAATTATATGTATATATTATATGTATATCAGGAAAAATATAATGCTGAACACACAACATTCCCCCAACACCCTACACATAAGCATGCAGCTAAAAGATAAAGACACGTGTAAATCGATTATTAAGTCAATTCATATGATTGAGATCATTTGTAGAAGAGGACTGATAAAAATAACAAGAAAACTACCCGAGGGTACATAAGGTAGTTTAACTTGAAGAATAAACCTGGCTCTAAACTTCTATTTCCTCAAATTGCTTTAACGTGTAATCATTTCTTTTTCGATTTCAGGCCCCTTAACGGGTTATCCCATTCATTAATATATAATGTAATTGACAACATGTAGTATTGCATACAAAGCAATATTATGGACATGCCATTTATAATAAAAAAAAACTCACTATAGCATTAGTCCTTACTCGAAACGAATCAGTAATAGCGATGCAGTGAGAAGTTATGTTTGACACGATATTCAACAATACTATATTTTTAACCGTTATTCAATTATACTACATATATAATATATAAAATAAGACACATAGTTTTATCGTGTAATCATATGAACAATAATGAACAAGCTACCGTTTTGTGAATTATTTCCAGCCCTTCCTTCGACTTGGCAATGTTGCACGGAAACGCACGAAAAACAAACAAACATATCAATTTAGTAGCTAATCGTTCTAATCGCACGCAAAAAAACACCATCCATAAAGGGACAAATGAAAATATTAAGACCCATGTCTCTTTTTGTTTGTTAATGTTGTTTAAAATATGTTTAGAAGTAAGAACGAAGTTGTGGGTATCATAGTTTCTTATGTTTAAACTATTAGGTTGGTGAAAAAGTTAGAATACAGGCAGATGCTTCAGTGGTTCTTCGGGGTTTTGTTGTGTTTGAGGTAAAGATTACGTTTAATTTATTTAAGAAACCAACAAATTAAAAAACAAACACAAAATAACAAGTACATAATTACAAAAATGATGTCTGTGGTTTTGTTGTATCTTTCAATTGTAATGTTTTATCAAAATAAAAAACTGTATACATATTATATACAATGTACATAAATAAATGTATGTGACATTTTGCTCTTTGTCAATTCAATGAAATTTGGATGATTTAACAGGTGTTTGCTCGAGGTATATTGCTGAAAAGTGAAAAACATCTAGTCAGCCAGACAAAAACGTCAGTATTTGATCTAAGTCTTAGTGCGGAAATGGTTCCACAAACATTTGTGGTTGTGACTCACGCTACGGAAAATGGACTTCTCCTAAAAGATCACATGGTATTGTTAGTGGATGGACCCCCCTTTAAAAACAATGTAAGGGAAATAACATTTTCTTTAAAGAGTTAAATATCAAGAAAATATATCATTTTTATTATAACTGTTCAACAGTATAAAGTCATATTTGAACTTTATGAAAGCACCAAGACTATATAATCTATTAGAATTAATACGTTAAACGAAACGTCAAGAACAAAAAACATTATCAAATGCTTTAATTAAGATTAACGCTTAAGCTGATAAATGTAAACATCGTAAAATGTTAAAACCAGTTGCTAGTATCCATCTGAGTGAACGTTACTTTAATACTAGTTTTATGTAATGCAAGGATCAAGATCACGTGATGAATTTTCACATTTTTTATTTCCATGGTAACCACAATGTTTTCGAATATGAAAAATGGAACGCATAATCTCCTCATTTCCTTTGAATCAACTAACAAGTTTTATAATACTGGCTTGCATACTTTTTGAGATATTGCAGAATCCAGTTTTTTTTTATTTTGGTAGCGGGACAGGGTAGCAGACAGACAGCCAGACGGACAAATTTGATAATAGAGTAAAATACTGTAAAACATAAAAATAAAAGGTCGTGAACATAGTCGTAACATTATAGCTATGCCAAAATTCAGTATTAAGTATAGCATTTTCACTTTTTTGTTGCCAGTTCGAAAGCAACTACAACACTTTGTCCTACAGCAATAGCATGCATGTCCTAAAGCAATAGCATGCATGTCCTACAGCAATAGCATGCATATCCTATAGCAATAACATGCATGTCCTACAGCAATAGCATGCATGAACTCCTTATTGCCCTCCACATACTTTTTAATTTAATATCCAGACAACGAGATCTATAGATAGACGGACGGGCCAACGCGTAAATGACACGCGTAATCTCGTTATTGCCCTCTACCTATTCACCAAGATTTATGAGCATTATACCGTTTCAAATTTTATTTCAATGAAAATAAAAATTAACATTTTGACGAATGAATCAGGTGAGCATGGAAATCATCGGAACAACTTTCAAACCAAGGGCCGATGTACAAATGTCTTTTAAAGCCAGCCCTGGGTCGACAGTTCATGTTCTTATAGAAGATGAAAGAAACCGGTTGTTGGGAGTCAATAATGATGTTTTTGCTTATGAGGTACACTTTCGTTTATCGCATACAAATAATAAAATTCGCCATTTTTAGCTTACATTCTAATGTGTGTGTTTTCGTGAGTGTGTTTTGGGGAAATTAAGTTTGAAAGAGCATTAGGCTCAGTATGTACTCAAGATTATGAAACTGATTGTTTGAATTGAATTGAGGAGTAGTAAATGCAATCTATTCAAGTCTTATTGTCATTATTTAAATGTTTCGCGTTCACGAAATAAATATTGTGCCCGCAATGGGCGCTCCGATAATCTATTTGGTTATTTTGTGATTCTTTTTGGAAATCAACTCATCTATATTCTAGATCGTTATTGTGGCTTTTAAGTGGCCAATTTAAAGGTCATTTTGTTGTCACCAGGGCGATTCTCGGCAAGCGCAAAATGAAATCCTTAGTTTCGGATTTTTGTGACTATGCATAAGATATGTGAAATCTTTCCATACACTGAATAAAGTTATTTTTAATATTTCAGATTTCCTCTGCACTCTTCCCCTTAGGACAAAGCAGCAATAGGCGTAGAAGTACAAGTGATCAGGTTTGTTTTACAAAAAATGTGTTTTTGCACCAACACTGATATTTGCTTGCTGTCTCCATGAAAGAAATCGCTATATAAGGCTTTATCGTTGTCAATATCAAAATGTTTACAAACAGACAGTTTACTTCTCGCCGAACTTATTTTCATTACAATATTTATTTCTCCGTGTTTAATGCTTGCCAAATAATATTGTAAAAAATATATTTCTTATCTCTTGTTTTCAGGAAAATGCAAACGGGATAAATAATGGCGTCATAGTTCTGACAGACTTCTATTTTCCTGCACTAGCACCTGTGAGCAGCCTTCCAGTTAACAACCCAAATAATCTTTCACTTACGTGTATGTACAAAAACTTTGTATTTCAACCTTCATTGACTGTTTGTCTATGGTGCAATTTACAGATAATCAGATTATCTCGTATTAACAGATTTTCCCATTTTTTTAAATGTGTAAAAAATATATGATTGGTAAAAAGGGAAGACAATGACATGTTATGCAGAAGCCTTACATCGCAATTAGTTGCGATAATCAGATAAATCGGTGAGATTCATGGTGAATTAATGAAATTGACAATTATTTGTGTACCTACATGTAACAAAGAAGGACGGTGTACAATAATATCCGTAACTGACTAAGTTGGTAATTGTTTGCATTGGAATATAAATATAAATTACATTGAATATTGAATAGAATCTGTACAGTATCCCAATAACAAAAGCACGAATCACAAGTACAAACATGTAATTTAGTTTGCTTTCTTGGATGTGTTTCATAGTTCCGATGAAATTGTGATAAATTTGTACAATTTCTTAAAGTCTGTGTCGTTATGTATTTACTTAGAAATGATCAACACCTTGACTGTTTAAGAGACTATTTAATACTGCATAGAATAACAATAACAAGGCGGCTGTAACAGAAGATACATTGTAAATAGACAGGTACAGAGGCGTGGCTTATAAGTAGAATATATTACATTCACGTGCTGTATACTCTGTATGTTATCATAAACATAACACTCTCCCCTTTTAAATTTAAACTCGTATGTTTAAAAATCAATTTTCACTAAACACATTATCGGCAAAACATGATTGTGCTGCTTTAAAATAAACCTAAGATCAACGTTCTGTCTCTAGTAATACATGTAATAGCAGATAAGTCAAGTAAAATTACTAACTGTCCTGGAAAACATCACACCAATTAAAAATCAAAGCACTGAAAGTACTGATGGGTGGCGTTTTAGAGTGATTGTCATGTAACATCATCTATAGATTGTGTGGAGTTTCCTATTGGAGGAGTATGAAGGAACTTTCGGATGGCAGAGCAAAAGTTTGCATGCCCGGCTTCTGCTTTATCAAGTTCTTTTTACCACGGATTTTCGGGCGGATGCTTATATCCAAGACTGAAGTCATTTTGTGCCAGGAAAAAAATATATAATAAGTCAACCTTTGATTTGAAACTTTAAATTGACAATAAAGAAGTGAACACACATGGACAAAAAAAAAATTCTTTAAAAAATGAAATATGCATATCAGGAATGACCACATCCAGCATACACAGCCTCCCCACACAGCCAAAAAGTAGAGAGGAAAAGAGAAACTATGATATAGTTGCTATTTGCACTATGATTTGAAAAATATTTATTTATGATTAGGAAATAAAAGATATGCAAAAATAAAAATAATATGACTATAAAACAATTAAAAATAAGTCAGAGCACTGCATCATGTCTAATTAAATTGAACCGCTTTAAACGCTTTGAAGTTTCGTCTAAAGTTACACTTCAAAGCCTTCTTTTTTGTTAGAATGTCATGCTAATTACCGACTAGCTTTTTGGAAACTAAAACTTGTTTGAAAACGTACCGTGTGCAAAAAAGTTGCATCGTGGTTAATGGACGATTTTATTTTTTTTGTTCTTTTCGAATAATATGACTATAAAGCAATTTTATAAAAATTAGGCAGAGCACTGCATCAAATCTAATTAATTTTAAAAGCTTTAAAAATTCGCCTGAAGTTTACACTTTAAAGCCGTATTTCATTAATATCCATGCTTATTGTTTAATCAAATATCCCTCAAAATTCTGCATGAATGAAATGCCACACCAAGTTTGAGATAAGCTATCATCACCCCATTATTATTCTTGCAATTATCAATGGTAAATGTCCGAATATCCCTTGAATAAGTTATATTTATTATTGTTCCTATCTTGGCTTATCAGTACTAATTACAAGCAAAGCCATCTGTTGAAAGCTGATCAGTGTATTGCTATTTGTAAACACATACACTGCTGCGAGATAACCTGTTTACCTAATAACAATCGCGCAGCGCCGTCTACCGTCTCATAAACTCAGTGAACTCTCTGGAGGTAAAATGATCGAATTTCACTTTTGGTAATCGCGTTCGACTATATAAGTAGATAGAGACCCAGGTACCATTTTGATCATGTGACCAAAATTCACATGTGAAACACTGGGCGGCGTTTTTAAACGCCACCCAACAAATAAAACCATTAGAAAGTAATTCCAAGGTAATTACATGTTAAGAGGAGTTTCACTTGAGAGATAAAAATTCTCATTAATGCACGTGAGAACTAGAACTGTCTCAGTTAATGCATTTATCTACAATGTAAAACGATCTGGAGGTTTCCTCGCCCTCTGTGGATATCTCCTTTCATTAAAACTCGACATTTCTGTCTGTTTATCATCTTTAACAATGGGTGTGCTTTGCGGTTTATCTTGCCTCTCAGATATTTCCTACGGAATCTGTTTGTTTTTGACCATCGGGTCACTATTCGGCTGAATCATATCATGTGAAAATGATGAGGGAACAATGTTATCATGAAATTCTGGAGAACGTACGATTTCTTGCGGACTTTGCGTAATTTCAGAATTTCTCAACTGATCCGCATGTCTCCTCCACAATATTCCATACCCTTCATCAATTTTGTCCATTAAAGGCCTTTCACGCGAAGCAATCGTACCCCTGATCCATTTATCCTTAGATCTATAATCCCTAGCTAAAACATTTTCACCTATTTCAAACTCGCGCAGTTTTCTGTCATTGGAAAACGCTAACTTCAATTGTGAATCTGAAACTTGTTTTTGCGTATCAGGTTTCAATAAATCTAACTTTGTTCTGAGAGTACGTCCCATGAATAATTTTGCCGGAGATTCACCTGTCGTAGTATGCGGTGTGTTGCGATATCTCAAAAGAAAACAATTTAACTTTAAATTGATATCATCCGTTTCATTACACATTGCACGCATGCTACTCTTAAACGTCGCGACAAATCGTTCTGCCTGACCATTTGTACTAGGCTTGTACGGAGCAGATCTTATATGAAGTATGCCATTTTCACGCATAAATTTCTGAAAAACTTCGCTTACAAATTGACTACCATTGTCAGAAACTAACTGTCTAGGCAATCCATTTCTTGCGAATATTGTTCTTAATTCTTCAACTGTCTTTTCTGCAGTTGTAGATTTCATTAAGATACATTCTGGCCATTTTGAATGTGCATCGACAACTATTAAGAACATCCTATTCAGAAAAGGTCCCGCAAAATCTACATGAACTCTTTCCCAGGGAGAACTAGGCCATTCCCAAGGATGTAGATTACTCTTTTGCGGCGCGTTTTGCTGCATTTGACAACCATGGCATTGCTTAACCAAAATTTCTATGTCATTGTCGATTCCTGGACACCAGACATAACTTCTGGCTAAAGCTTTCATTTTAACAACACCATGATGACTTGCATGTAACAAATCTAAGACCTGTTTTCGCAACTTTATAGGTATAACGACACGTATTCCCCACATTAAGCATCCTCTGTGAATCGACAATTCACCTCTACGGCTAAAGTAGGCTTTTAACAACGTGTTCTGCGAATCGCAAGTCCATCCGTTTTGTACATTTTCTAACACACGAGAAAGTGTACTTTCGCGCTGTGTTTCACGCTTGATTTGTGCGCTAGATACCGAAAGTTGTTCTAACTGTGACGTATAGAACACATCATCTTCATCAACAACATCAGGCTGTTGTGACTGTAACGGTAATCTCGACAACGCGTCAACATTAGTATGCTTCTTTGTACTATTGTACTGTATGTCATACTGAAAACCTGAGAGAAATAACGCATATCTGTACGCGCGCTGCTGTAGTCGCTGGTATGCTTTTACTGGGACTAAAGATAGATAACAACGGCTGGCAGTCTGTTATCAGCGTAAATTTCCTACCGTACAGATAAGGATAAAATCTCTTAACTGCCCAGTATATTGCTAATGATTCTCTATCAAGTTGCGCATATCTTTGCTCTGTCTTGGTCAACGACCTCGACGCGTACGCAATTGGTTATTCTGTTCCATCTGGAAATACATGTGAAAAAATTCCAGAAACACCGTACGGACTAGCATCGGTAGCTAATTTTACGGGCAAATCAGGGTTGTAATGTGTCAGCACCGGCTCTGATGTAATAAGACGCTTCGATATTTCGAACGCGGCTTCGCATTTAGCAGACCATTCGAATTTCCTATTTTTCTCTAACAATTCGTTTAGAGGTTTCACTACGGTGGAAAGATTTGGCAAGAATCGGTGGTAATAATTGAGTAGGCCAAGATAAGAACGCAAGGTTGTAACATTGTGCGGTCTCGGACTGTTAAGCACTGCACCAATTTTCTCTTTGCTTTTCCACAATCCTTCTTTGTCAATCTCATGACCACAGTATGAAATTCGATCCTTGAAAAATACACATTTGTCTTTATTTACACGTAATCCAAAATCAGATAATCTTGACAAAACCATGTCTAGTGTCTGTAAATGTTGTTCATCAGTTGTCCCGGTAATGACCATATCATCTAGAATGCAATGTACTCCATTAATTCCTTGCAACACCTGTCCAATGGTGCGCTGCCATATTGATGGAGCTGCTGATACACCGTACACTAATCTGCACATCGAGTATAATCCTTTGTGTGTGTTTATCGTTAGCAATTTCTTGCTTTCATTATCAACTTCCAAATGTAGATACGCCTGCCGTAAATCCAATTTTGTGAACTTTTGTACCGGCGAAAGATTAGCAAATATATCCTCAACACGCGGAAGCGGGTATTAGTCAACCTCTAGAGCTTGATTGACAGTGACCTTAAAATCACCACATATCCGGACACTTCCGTTTGGTTTCACCACTGGAACAATTGGCGTAGCCCATTCACTGGTGTTCACTTTTGAAATAATTCCCTGTCTTTCAAGGTTATCCAGCTCTTCCTCTATCTTCGGTCTGAGCGCATACGGCACTGGTCTTGCTTTCAAGAATTTGGGTTTTGCATTTTCTTTCAACGTAAGTGACGCCTTAATTCCCTTAAGCTTTCCTATACCGTCCTTGAAAATGTCAGAGTGTTTTGACAGGATGTCTTGCAGATTGTTGCCACTTCTCACTGAATTCACATTAAGGAGTTTTGACCAGTCGAGCTTTATTTCCTGAAGCCAGTCTCGCCCGAACAATGCTGCGCCGTTTCCTGTCACAACGTGTAGCTTTAAGTTCTTCTTCTGGCCATTATAGCTGACGGTAACATTCTCAACTCCAACTTGTTTAATGACTTCTCCTGAATACGTTTTCAGAATTGTTGTTGAGGGTTTCAAGTTCACCTTGCCAAAACTTGACAGAAAGTCATTGTAGTTCATCAACGTGACAGATGAACCTGTATCCAATTCCATCTTCACCGGATTGCCATTTATCAATGGACACATCATTATTTTGGCTGGTTTACTTTTCACTGAATTAACCCAACTTACGTCATCATCCAGTGTATTTACCGATTTCTTGCAAATGCGAGAAATGTGTCCTTTTTCTTTACACTTGTAGCATGTCACGTTCTTTAATCTGCACTTCTCCGATTTGTGATTGTCCTTACCACAATGCACACAGCTTACTTTTTCTTTCTGGTCTTCGGCTTTCTTATGTTGTTTCTTCCTTTTCGCTTTAGTCTGTTTAGGTCGCTTACTTTTAGCGATATTTGCAACATTTTCCCCAGATGCCGCGGACCTTAATTCAGCTGCATCTTTCGAAGCCGTTTCCATCGCCGTAGCAATGTCGATAGCCTTTTGAAGAGTAAGGTCTTGAATGGACAAAAGCTTCCTTTGTACATTCTCGTCTCGGAGACCACAGACAAATCTGTCCCTCAGTGTGTCTTCAAGACTGTCTCTAAATTCACAGTATTCGGACAATTTACGTAATTCTGCGACATAGTCCTTAACACTCTCTCCAGTTGACTGTTGTCGTTTGTGAAAACGGAATCTCTCGGCTATCACCACAGGCTTAGGTGACAAATGCGCCCTGAGAATTCTACACAATTCTATACTGAAAGGATAAAGAAACGCAGGGTAACATTTGTTCCGATATATTAAGAACGCGTTCTCCAAATAAAGTGAAACTTTGTGTGTTGAGTTATTAGGTCATGATACACCTTAACATGTGTCGAAAGTGAATAAAACTTGTCTCCACTGCCTCAGTGTAAACCGTCGTGGAGCATGAGCTTTCGAACCTGCCTATCCAATTGTTACCCTGCGTTTCTTTATCCTTTCAGTATATATACGTTTTTGTAGAAGGTTTGGCTGGAGATGTTAGATTACGTAACAATTAATATGTCCTATCACCGAGTAACGTGAGCAAGGCTGCGACTTTCTTTTCGTCGTCCACGTCATTTACTAAGAAATACTGTTCAAGTCTCTCTTCATACGAAATCCAATTATCCGTGCTACTGTCAAATGGATTAATTGTCCCAAGTAACAACGACATCTTCACAATGAGAATTTCAAGCACATAAATGTTAATGGATAAAATCCCACAATTGCAAAACAATTGGAATTTTAAGTGAGTGCGTTCAACAGGTAATTCTCGTCGCCAATTTGTTATGTATTTACTTAGAAATGATCAACACATTGACTGTTTAAGAGACTATTTAATACTGCATAGAATAACAATAACAAGGCGGCTATAACAGAAGATACAATGTAGATAGACAGGTACAGAGGCGTGGCTTATAAGTAGAATATATTACATTCACGTGCTGTTTACTCTGTATGTTATCATAAACATAACTTGTGTTCCTTTTTTTCTGGAGCAAAACAAATTCCCAAATACATGAGTGAATTAGGATAACCTCTGTTACGTTTTCTTAGTTAATAGTATGCAAACCGGTTAGTTGTAGATCTCCATAACAAGTATTTTCTTTACAGGTGGAAGATCGCCTCCAGGTAATTTTGGCGCTTTTTATGGAAATAGTGTAAAGTGTGTTTATATCTATTCTTTTCTATCCAGTTCCGCAAATTGTTTTCTCGTTTAGGACAAACCCATTTTTGTGTCGCCCTTTCGAAGAAATGGCGATACATAGGGACCGCTTTGTCCGTCAGTCCGTGCTTACGCCACGCCATTTATGTGGCTATGAGAACAATGGTAACGGTAAATTCTATTCATTCCGTTCTGTTACGTGGCTATTTTTTTCTTTTATGTGGCTAAAATAACAATAGAGAGGACAATAGAGTAGCCACATAAATGACGTTCGTAAGAACGTCCGTCGGTCCGTCCGTCACGAAAACTTAACGTTGGCTATAACTTTGCCATTTCTTAATATTTCTTCATTAAACTTTCCAATTATATTGCTTATGACAACACGCTCGAGATGACACCAAGTTCTCAAGGTCAAGGTCACATTTGATGGAGTTATGCCCTTTTTTGTACTTATATTTAGACACGAAAACTTAACGTTGGCAATAACTTTGCCAATTCTTAATATTTCTTCATCAAACTTTCAAATTATATTGCTTATGACAACACGCTCGAGATGCTACCAAATTCTCAAGGTCAAGGTCACATTTGATGGAGTTATGCCCCTTTTTGTACTTACATATTTAGACACGAAAACTTAACGTTGGCAATAACTTTGCCAATTCCTAATATTTCTTCATGAAACTTTCAAATTATATTCCTTAGGACAACACGCTCGTGATGATACCACATTCTTAAGGTCAAAGTCACATTTTATGGAGTTATTTCCCTTTTTACGAAAACTTAACATTGGCTATAACTTTGCCATTTCTTAATGTTTCTTCATCAAACTTTCAAATTATATTCCTTTTAACAACACGCTCCTGATAATACCACATTCTTTAGGTCAAGGCCACACTTGATGGAGTTATTCCCCTTTATATGAAAACTTAACATTGGTTATAACTTTGCCATTTATTAATATTTCTTCATCAAACTTTCAAATTATATTACCTATGACAATACGCTCAAGACGATACTATATTCTTAAGGTCAAGGTCACATTTGTTGGAGTAATGCCGCTTTTTGTACTTGCATTTTTATTCCGACAGCACCAGAGGGCGACACAAGTGTTCAACTGAACACCCATCTAGTTTATCTAGAGACCATACACCGCTGATTATGGAATGGTGTTAATTTGAAAATACCACATTGAAGGTTCCATGATTACCGCCTTACGCAAAACCATTGTTTGGAATGGATGAAATTATACTGTTTACTGGTGTAAATAACGAGTTGCGCTCAACCAGAGCTAGGAGTAATATGCGTCTCCATTTCAAGAACAGGCTCTATCGAACTGAGCCTGCAATATTTTCATAATTATTAAGTTCGTTGTTTTGTCAAGTTCCCTTTTCATCTATTTTAGCTATCTAAGATTTCCTGAAACATTATTTTAATTATGAACGTTTAAGATATTACTGAAAGTTTTCTCACTTTTTTCTGAAAACAAATATTGTGAAACCATTGATTTCAACTAACCATAACCGTGCTTACATATTTACATGTATTCTCGTGTTTTGAACTAGATGGGCACTCGGTAAGTTAAACATCTGTAGGATGATCTTAAAATTATATGTACATGTAACACATCAAATGTTTGTAACCTGCAGATGCGTTTCAGATCTGATTCACCAAATTCAAAATAACGCAGCCGAATTTATCTAGTCTAGCTAAAGTTATGGCCTTTTAATAATCATTAAAATTAAGCAGAACGTTTCTGATGATTAAATTGACCAAGTTAATAAAATAGTAGGACTGAAAATTTCTTCAAAGTTATTTAAATTTTATTTCAAACACTAAGTCAGAATTTTTATTGATATATCTTAGCGAAGTTTGATAATCAACCAGATTGTCAAGTCTTTCCTGATTCCTGGCGATTATTTTCATATAATTGTCAATAGTATGTATGGAACTCCGTCGACTTTTGTTTGATTTTATATTTGAACTTTTGTCTTCACAGTCACGGTCTGGATCCCACCAGGTAATGTATTAAATTTTATTAAGTAAAAAATGAATGAATCTCTAGACATTTCAGATTAAGTTTTGCAATTGCTCTTTTCACATTATGTACATAACACATATTAAATTTCATTTTCTTATAAATTTGATTATTTGGCCTATGTTATCATGTTCAAGCATCAAATAAATGCAAACCTTCAAAACAATATTGACATAATATGCTTGTACCGAGCAGAAATGAAAATTTACCTTTGTTTGAATTCAAAAATGTTGTTCATTAATACTATATTTTATCCAAATTTGAAGTTGTTGTATTTGCACATATCCGGATATTTGGTAAATCGTGAATATGTTGTTGTTATTTTTTTCTCACAGAGGTCCAGGTTATATCCACTTTCTAAATAATCGTGAGATCGAAATTTTTGAACGCATGAATCGGAAACAGATTATTTGACTATTAAATGAAAAAAAATAGCATTTACAAAAGAAAAAAAAGAAGTTTAAGAACACTTATGCAATGATTAGATAAAGTTTTTTAAATATTCGTTGTTGTTTTTTCAAATTAACTACCTTTTAATTAAAGCAAGAACAAAATTTACTCTTAATTTGCCACAACCAAGTTGGTTTTTTAGTTGTTTTTTTTCTTTTCATTTTTACCTATAGAAACTAAATCGACAACTTTCAAGATAAACATAATATTAAATTTAGTGATCAAATTCCTCCAGATATTTGCAATCACTGGCATCATTAATCTAAAAGGAGTTTCATATGTTATTTTGTTAGGTTTTCATTTAGGCTCAGTATAAATACACTCTCTGCATCGGTCTATCCATGACTTCAAATCATCTGGTCACTGTATCCGGCTGTATGAACAAATTACATACTGCAATTTCTGTAGAAATTCGACTAACATCATCAAAGCGGGCCCCTCGAAGAAGATAACCGAGAATTAAGATAATCACATGAAACAATATGAGGCGATGAGCCGTAGGTCTTCCACAGTTTATAAGCAGATGAGAAGTAAAATGACATTTAAAAATGACAAAATGATTCAGTTCTTTGAGGTCACTGTCAGTGTATGGGACCCGCTTGATGGGAACCTTCATTATAATATATCAAAAACACAAAATCTTTTTTTTCTTTATTGGAATTTTATTTTTTAACAATGATACGGTCACCTGTGAAATAGGCTTGAGTTAGCGGCTTCGCTGTGTTTTACATCATTTTATTAATTTGCATTTTTAATGCAACATTCTATTAAAAATAGTGCTTTAAAACAATATTACAATACGTCTTAGTCCCATAGTCAAACTGATTTTGTTTCTCACTGGTAACATTGCGTTGCAACGAAAACAGAATACCTCCATAAAATCCGTTAGCCATGTAAATAACAATGAGCAAACACGAATCTCGTCAACGTTACTGTAGTGACAATGACAGCACTAACTATAAATAAGGGACCGTGTTTATAGCAACGAAACTACAGTGTATAAATATCATTAGTTATACATTTGTTTAAAATTTAATGTTAATATCAATTTGTTAACTACTTTGGATAAGAAATACTTTTGCTAGTTGTGTATTTCCCTGACCTTAAAGCAAAGACATAGAAGTGTAAAATGTCGGTGTCCGTGAGTGTTTTAGGGTATTTCTTTAAATCTTATATTTTAATCGTTTGCTTTCCTTAGTTTATTTTAGAAATACATAAATTCTATTTCAGGGACTGTAGTCAGGCCCCTCTCATTAGGGACCGGCGGAAGTAAGTGTGAAACTTTTCCTACATTATTTTGTTACGTATTGCAATAAAGTGTAAAGGTTCCTTTGACAGGAAACCTCACTGGTAGATTTTTTTATACATTTACATTTTTTTCAGAAAGGGGCGAGAGCAAATATGAAATACGGATATAGATCCATGAATAAGTCATTGAAATTATATTGAAATAAATGATAGTATCTTTAAAAATATTGAAACTGCTCAGTATCTGCGCACTTTTCTCAAAAAAAATAATAATAATTGCTTGGTAGTAATACGCGAACGGTTACAAAATATACTTTTGTTACTTTTGTATGACAACTCATCGGTTGGGACAGAAATTGAAAGTGAGTGTTACAGTAATCATAAACAGTATAATGATATATTGTATTTGGTGATATTTCTTTTATAGGCAATGATTTTGTTTTTCATCAATCTCAGAATAGCCACCAAAGTTCCCAAATATACATCATAATATTTAGTATGATCAGAATGTTAGTTCTTAGGAAAACGTTTTAGATCTCAAGATTCGTATAATGACGATCGCAAGGTTTTGTTGTTGTTGTTTTTTTCAAGGAAAAGAATAAAAGCGACATCCACAAGTTTAGATTTACTCACCCAGACAAGCAGGGTACAATGTAGCAATGAATCATACACATTTATAAATTAATCCATACATACTTTTAACTGACAAAATACATCGCAGACATGCAAACAAAAGTACAGAAAGCACAACAATATAAATTATTTACAGTTTTTTATTCGGGCAATTTCACTGTAATTGCCAGGCACAAGTACTGTTCGAGAGAATTCATGGTTCAGAAAGTTCTGCCGCATTTGTTTCTTATTGTGTTGCTCTTACTTTTGTCCGTAAACACACACGCACGCACACACACATTATTCACCATTGGTTCTCCTGCAGGAACACACATTTCACTCATTTGTTTTTAAAATAGTTATCTATTTGCCATTAACCGTTCCAGAGCGGTAAACTCTGGGGTTCTCATTTGTGTAAATCGCTTATTGTGATTTAGCCTCGGAGCTAGCTTTATGGTTCTATATTAAATACTTGTTTAAACTACGATAGTGTTTAAAATAACTGTTATGTTTGTTTGTTCATATTTAGACAACTTATGTTTGTTCCAAACAGCATGTCGTTTATCATCAATACTTTTTTTCAGTATTCCCTGTTCAGAAGGTAAACCTAGATGGTATGTCAGTTTTTTTATCAAACAAAATTGATAGTAAAATATGTTTTAGTCATGGAGTTATATGATTTTAATACACAATTAATTGAACAAAAGCTGGATTCCAATTATTATGATTTTATTTGTTAGAAATGACTTTAAGAACTATTGTTATATATGTACATGTAAGAAATACTTCTAGGATTCTAATTATTACATATTTGCATTTTTAAAGCTGTTGCAACTTTATTTCCTTCAAATCCGCAATAGCAGAGTCTCCATTTATTTCAAGCCAACTGCAGAAATGTATAGCATGATATGCACATTTTATTTGTTTTACTTTGCCAGATATCATGAGATCAAGCTTTCCGGAAACTTGGCTGTGGGAGGAGTATGACACAGGGTGAGTTTGTTACGCTAAACTTTGATTCATTGTGTATTTTTCAAAATAAATATAGTTTAACTAATTAAATAGTTGTATTCTTAATATTTATTCTATATTAGGTTTGTGATATGAATATATGATTGACGTGTGTGTTGTTTTAATTTAAATTTGGGTTTTAATGAAAGATTTAAATTGCCCTCAACATGTATTAGGTTTAAACAAAATAACTGACAACCCAATATTAGAGACCATATCTTCTAATTACGCATTCATGTAAAAAAACTAAAAAGAAAGAGAATTCTTGTATCCCTTCTCCAGGGCTCATTATGATGTCACAATCAAGCATCTTTTAAGATGAAGTGCCATACAAAAATCGTTGGCTTACACTTGACAATGTATGACATTAGAATTTATTGTTTTTTTTTTATCTTCTAAAAGACAGTTAAATAAAACATAGCGTTACTTTAAAAATTAATGAAACTGTTACCTATTTGTTAGAATTAAAAGCAAGATTATTTAATAGTTGGATACTTTTGTTTAGATGCACACCTTTTCAAGAATTTTAAGGTGTGATTTTAAACTAAGATATTTTGTTTTAACTAAGTTTTTTGTAACATGTTAACATTATTATACTTGTTGAAAGGTATCTTCATTTTATTTCACTTTTTCGGGAATTATTGTAGGACAACACAAAAAAGATTGGATGTATGTCATGCAGTCCGTAACAACAATTGCAGTCCAAAATAAAAAGGGAAAATCTTTTTTTCCCTTTTGAAATCAGGTTTGCTACAGAACGATTTTTCAAGGCAAACAGCTGTCTATATTCGACGTTTTGCTCTATAAATGCAGTGGATGTTGATCATTTCCGAAGAAATTTCTGCTGAAAATCTCTTAAAGGTCCAAAATAATGAATATAGGAACAGTGGAAATTACTAATAACCCTTGACTCTATATAATTTCACTCTCATAGCAGTAATATCTGTTCAACTTGCAATATCTTTATATTTCTAGCAGAAATTTCTGCTGGAAATTTTACCGAAACAACTGTGGTGGAAAGAATGCTTTGAACTTTCCAGCAGAAATTTCTGCCAGAAAATTTATCGAAATACAAGCTGGTGCAAAAGTTTATTGCATTTCCAGCAGAAATTTCTGCCAGAAAATTTATCGAAATACAAGTGGTGCAAAAAGTTTATTCCACTTTCCAGCAGAAATTTCAGCTGTAACCTTCACCGAAATGTGCAGAACATTTTTTCAGCAAACAATTCAATTTAAAATATAAAAATAATATAAATTATGGAACAACGTCGTAAGATCATTAAAAGTTGAATAATTTTGGTCGTTCAAACATAAATTATGAGCACGACAATGTATTTGTATAGCTTTACGTTCAATAATTGTCGATATGAAGACTCAGTTAACGTCTAACATAAACATATAGCAGAAGTTTGTGATTAGTCATGAAACAGATAGGTTGAAAAAAAGTTATTGCATAACTTAGCAAGCATATCTGAAAACATCTTGGTAAAAATTGTAGGTGCAACCATATCATTCACGGACATGAATTAAAATAATTATGACGCTTATTGCTTCTTTGTTAGTAAACGTATCAAATAATTAAAAAAGCACAGTAAAATATATAAATATAAGAAATCAAAATCGTTTATCTAATTTTAATAAGGACAAAAACGTAAATTTAATGGTTCATTAATTTGAAGAACTACAAGAATACAAGTCTGTAAAATATACGTTTGTATGATCATACTTGTTTACTTAAAATATATTTCCATAAATAAAGATTATGCTTATAAAACTTCTTTTAGTCGACTTAAAGCCATGCGTTTTACAGAATCATTTCATTCCTATACTATAACATTCCCAAATGAAATTTAAAAAAGGCAACGATTCACACATTTGTCGGAATGATCCATAGATGTGTGAAAAGAATCTTCCAAAAACGAATCACAAATAATTACAGAACTTAACTACTGTAGCATTTAAGTGTATTGGTCATCAATATCGTCTACAACAGGTGACTCATTATGGTTTCTATGTATGTACACAAGATTTTATACACTTTCTACACCATAATAAATGAGATAAATACAGAACAAAATATGAAATTAGTATTTTCTCAATATGATGTTCATGAAACTAGTCCTAATTAGTAAATAATTCAGGGTCATACAATATTTATAAGCATAACACATTTTGCACAAACACATTATGCGAGAATCAAACTAACTTTTAAGCAGTACAAACCAGCTTCTTTATACCCTCAGTTATTACATTTCTTTAATAAGACATATGCAGTTATATTCATTTTTCCATTCGTTCTTCCATTTAAGAAAATTGCTTTAGTTCTTGTAATATTATGTCAAGTATCTATCTCACCAGTCGACGATGACGGTTCTTAAACAGGTATATCTTCAATTTTCTTTCCAAAACTTCTATATTAAATTTAAGTAACGATGGTAAAATAATATTAGGGTTTAAGGTTCTAAATTGCTCCTTGTACACTGTAATCGTTTTCAATGTCTGTCGTAAGTTCCTTTTGCATTCTAAAATAATTCGTTTATTGTTTGTTTCCTTTCTGTCCTTTTGACCTCTGAGTTGTTTTGCTGATGGTATTCGTGAACGTTAACAAGTACATTGTACCAGCGTCACCTCTGCGTAGAATATCTACCGTTTTAATAAAACCAGAATCTCTACATCCTGGTGGGTATGCCCGACATATTGAAGTGAACCTGAAAAAAAGACAGTTAATCATTTAACTTGCTGCAATTTGTTATCTTTATAATATTTGAGGAAATAAAGAACAAATACTATCAAAACGGTTAGCCAAGACCGCATGAAAAATATAGTTAAAATCTGACAGGCAATAGTTGAATAAATGCTGTTTTTATTTACATAATAATATTATCCTACCGTGCTTACCATGCTCATTAATAAGAGTAGTGCCAATAAACAGACACCATTTCGACTAATTTAATTGGTGTGTTACACGTGGCGAAATTAGTGTGCGTCATTAGCCAGAAAACTACAAATCACAACATAACCATTTGTTTCTCTTTATAACTTTTTTCTTCAAAGCATTATTTGTATGAGAACGATTTACATTTGTTCTGTATCAAAGTGGATTCATTTTGATATTCATCAAACATTCATCGTGATTCATTTGGAGCAATTTTTATAACATTAATACCGGTGAAGACTAGAGTTGATAAAGGTGATTTGTTGCGGACGGGGAGACACACGGGGAGGTAAACCTATAGTCCCCTCCGATGCAGATTACGAAAAGAGATTCCAGAACATAAATTAATGGCATGAATCAAGAAACAAATTTATAAAACATCGTTAAATGTACGGGGTAAGCGCAAGTCATTTAGAAATTACTGTTTTTACTTCGTTACTATTGTTAACATTTCATCAAAATGAGATTTACATCAATACTATCATAATTATTTACCATATAGGCTTGCTGTTCTTCTGTCCGCAGTTGTAGATGACACAGTAAGCCGAGTGTTCTTTTCATTTAATATGATACATATGGTATTAATTGTAAAAAAACAAAAACATTAAAAGCTATATAAATACCTTGATTCACGACTCATGATGACATGAACTGATGTTGGTTCACCTTTCCCTTTTCTCATCTTGTTTTATAGTACTGTCACTCCATTCTGCAAACCCCTAAATGTTTTTTTACAACATAAAACTAATTAAAACAGATGTTTATTAGTTGAAAGTACTTCATGTATCTTAACCTAGCGGGGGTTTTTCTGACCAAGTACTGCATGGTAGTATAAATTGCTCTTATCAGTTTATCTTTATACTCTTATCAAACTAAAGATAATGACGTGTAAGGAATCTGTGTCTTTTGTTTGTGGCCGCTCGTGGTTTGCTTATTTCACTACTTTAATATTTCGTAATAAAGTTTCAGCTGTGATTTACGTTAACATTTGTATGTAAAAAATATGTTTTGTCTAGAGCCGAGTAACACATTTCGTATGACACTGAATTATTTTTTGTGGAGTTCATGTCTACTGGAGTATCATTTTATTTCGCGTGGGCTTAATAGTCGCTTTGAATGTGCACACAATCAAATACCAGCGAATATTAACCACATGATTTCTTATACTATGTGGATAATACTACTGAGCGAATCTAGTTTATGTCAGCGTAAAGTTTTCGTTGGCGTCGAAAATTAAGCACCGTGAAATAACATAATACCACAATTTATAATATGCATTTCTATAATATAAACATAAAAGATGATATATATTATTCACATATTACTGAGAATTTTTAACTGATTTTCAGTTTTTTCTCTCTTTTTCTTTATGTTTTTAATCATCAAATCAATTATTTTGTCATTTTGGGCTTTTTTTTATTTCAGATGTTTATCCTTTTTAATATCACAACATACAATACAAACGACTTGATATTAAGGTTCAAGCAAACACGATAAAATCCTTAATATTTAGTTTGTCTAAGGCTAATGAGGGTGCTATTCAACTATTAGTCAATGGGTTATTCTTCTTTCGATTTTCTTGTTTTTAAGGAAAAATTTTACGGTTCAAGAGTTCATCAAAATTAACCATTATAAACTCCAGACAAGTTCATCATGGTTACATGCAAATATGTTCTTTCTATATTCAAAAATGTATCTTTGTCAATTTGATATTAACACGATTTAGCAGTTTTTTAAAATAATAAATAACGTTAGAAAGTATAATATGGAGGTTTTCATGAAATTGTTTGTTTCTGCTTTGAAAAAAAAAATGCACCTAATTCGCATAAATTCGGATTTAAAAAGAGTATGGTATATTCTATGAATAACTTGTTTAGCTTACTACTAAAATGTTAATTGAAATGATAAATATGACTTAGGTAAAACAATTTGATATTCTTTCGAACTGTGGAGAAATAAGACAAATTATTTGCTTACCTGTCTCAGATTTGATGCTATCATTTTTTATCCATAATAAAAATTACAAAACAACGCAAAACAAGAAACGTTTCGTTCTAATGCGCGCAACATTATCACCCTTCACTAAACTAATTGAACGAATAATATGCCAATCGGCCTCATGCAAAATGCCTAGACTGGCTCCCGTTCCTATGTTCTGTTATTATTTATATTCCCTTGTCAGCCAGTTATATACTAAGGCACATCAATTTTTCTGATTTTAACTTTGCTTAGCTCTCAGAACATAGATTGTTCGACAGAAATAAGAAAATGAAACTGAGAACTGTAATAAAGATATATGTAAAACTATTATTAAAAGTAATTAAAATTAGAACCATCTAGCTGACCGCTAGGCTAACCCATTTCTTATCCTGGATTTTATCTGCTGACTGATCAGTACATTCCATGATAGTTCACCTCACCACAGGAATCATAAATTTGCACAACTGATATCGCGAATCGAATTACAAATTTGTGTACCGGTCGATTGAACATGTTACACGTTGAAAGTAATTACTAACAGAAATCAATCATATATAATTTTTATTTATTTGATTTTACCAACAAATATGTTACATAAACAGTAATCTCAACAGGTATAATAGACTAAAATGAAATTTAAGCACTGCTTGCAATTTCCAGATTTTGGAATTTCAATAGTGTGTGTCTATTGGTATATTGCCTCATAAAGAAGATTCGAAGTTATCGAGCGCTTGTTGAAAAAATAGAACTGTAAAATGTTTCATGGTATTGCATTAAACGATTTTTTCAGCATAACTGTTATCATCATGTTCTCTTTCAATAAATTGCATTTACCTTTTAAATTTGAATCTATACACTACTCTTTAACTATTATCACATCGCTTTGCACAGTCAACATAAAACAAATTATTTTATCAAGAATTTTATTGTAAAATATCTTCAATTTGCATTTGAAGCACTGGTGAACTTCCATTTGGTTATCATAAATTTAGCTTATGGGATCACTTGAAAGATATCTGAAGATTACGGCCCAGCGGCCTAGCGGCGTGAAGTTGGCAGCTTAGCGGCTTTAATTTGACGGCCTAGCGGGCTGAACTCAGCGGCCTAGCGGCCTCTTGTCCACTTTGGCAGGCCGCAAGAGTACCAACTTCGCGCTGTAATGCCTACAGGCTGCAAGACCGCTAACTTCACGCCGCTAGGTCGATTGGCTGCTAGGCCTCCAAATCACGCCGCTTTTTCGCCAATCATCAAGGCCGCCAACTTCACGACGCTATGTAGACTAGTCCGCTAGGCCGACAACTTCACGCCACAATGCCGCAACTGTATGCCGCTAGGCCGCTAATTTCACGCCGCTATTTCAAATTCATTTTTCATTACGAAAAATTATTTTAATAACCAACAAAATTCGTTTCGAACTTCAGATGTATTAATTATCAATTTGTCATACTTGACTAAAGATCACTGAAGAATATAATATAATAATAACATAATTTTCGCGTTTTCTGCACTAAAACAAGAACAGAGGCTTTAAAATAATAATTCAAATGTTATATTTTGTTTAGAAGCCTCGGCGAATTAAACAGAAATTCATATACCGTAACAATGAATTGGATACGGCCCTTAGAGCATTTTTAGTATATGACACATCTCTGTTACACCTTTTTACCTATACATTTGAATGTTTAGTTTGCTAGTCGTGAGTTATTTCTTTGATCGGGTTTGTCAAAAATGTATACGTTCATGAAGCTACATTAATAAATGCAAGTTGGCCTGCTTGCAATCTAATACTCTGGTGGGATTGAATGTTTCCCAGAGACCAGAGCAATTTATGGTCGTTTAACTGTTATCGCCGATCGCCGGGACTGATAAGCTGAACTTCCCCTTGATGCTTGATGTTAAACATGTTTGTGTATAAAGCCGTGATTTGCTTTAAACCAGTTGTCATCTTCACGCAGCTTTAGATCCTGGAATATTTAACATGTGTCTGTCATATGTTATCTTATCACCACTTGGCTTGTATAAACAGTTTAATATTATGTCCCAGGTATTTTGCATTTGGGAACATTTTCGATTTTAACTTTAGTTGAAGTAAAGTTTTGTTTCGATACTTTAATACGATGTTTCAATTGGTACTGTCCATAAAGTATTACATGAAGAATTAGGGTTGAGAAAGATCTCCGCACGATGGGTACCCCACGTCTTGACGCCAGAACAGAAGAAAAATCGGGTTTCTTGTGCCAGGCAGCTATTGGACCTGTTTGAACCCAATGGACCTAAACGAATAACAGATGTTGTCACTGGAGATGAAACTTGGATATACTTTTATGGGATCCCAAACAAACGCTCTAACATGATGTGGCTGGCAAAAAATGACCCCAGACCCGTGGTTTGTAAACCAGGTTTTCAGAGTCGGAAGAGGCTTTTTACCATATTTTTTAACCACGAAGGTCCGGTGGCTGTAGACGTTCTACCAGAAAAAGCAACTATGACTGGTAAATACTACAGAGAAATTGTACTGCCTCAAGTGGTTTCTAAATTGAATGACAGCCGCCCAATCACAGGAACCTCTAGAATTATGATTTTGCATGACAATGCCAGTGCCCATAAAACAGGGGCCGTAACTCAGTACCTGTCAGAGAACCGGATTGCAACTCTCCCGCATCCCGCCTATAGTCCTGACCTAGCACCTTGCGACTTCTGGTTATTTCCTAAACTGAAAGAACTTTTAGCTGGAAACAAATACAACCGTGCCCAAGACCTGGCAAAAGCAGTAAATTCAGAGTTACGGGGTATACCTAAAGAAGAGTATCGGGAAGCATTTGATAAATGGCGCAGACGACTGCAACTGTGTGTAAAGAGAGGAGGAGAGTACTTTGAGGGACTGTAAAAAAATAAACCGCATCAGACAATAAACATCAGAGATAATAAGGTAGTTTCATTATTTAATGAACGCCCCTCGTATTCACTGAAAAAAACAAGATTTCATAATATCATTTTATTATTTTCACAATTATTATTTATGCAACAATATGGTGTAAACTAAATTAAAAAAAACTGAAAAATTAAGACAGGTGTTAATGTTCACAACGGTTGCTCGGGGAGACTTTACGGCCGCCACACTGTACTGTGAAGTGTAATTAAAATAAAGCCTGCTTCAGACAAGCAATTAAAACCGCAGGGTGCGTCGCCTCGTAACTCTAAGCACGTTACCTAATAAGCTAGCTCGGATAAGTTCCGAAAGGCTGCACGGATTACCCTGATAAACGTGTTTGTTGTCAAAATATAGTTTTAAGTGTAATCGGAGTAGTTGCACACACTGGGCCCACAAAACATATTGTAAGCTCAAAGACAAGCGTCTTCAAATTCAAATATTATTCAATTTAGCGCTGATTGTATATTAAGAGGTATCATATTATTGATCAACTGTAAAAGTTTTTACCAACAGTGATGGAATGGAAAACAACAGATTCAACATTCGGAATATGTTTTAAATCTAGATCTTCATCTTTTTATTTGATATGGCATATATTTGACAATCTATCCTATATGGTTCGTTTAGCAAAATAAAGTTGTTTTAAGTTAGCATCATGTTTCCGATACACTATTTTATAATCACACTTATTTAATAACTTTCGCAGAACACTTCAGCTAAATTGATCTGTAATGGGCTTACAAAAGACAATTAAAAACAATTAGCACTGAATCCAAAATAATACCAAAATAAAATATTAGCGCAATTTCAATAACATTGATAAATTTATATTATTTATTTATTAACTAAAATTTCGGAAAAGACCAGGGGTCCTAATTTTTCTCTGACTTCATTATTATTTCAGTAAAATTCAAAGATAGTAATTAAGCAAGTAAGTAAGTAAGTAAATTCTGTATTATAGAGGGTGACATATTTAGCAATAAACTAATCTTCCATATGACCCTCCTTACAGGTAAAAACATACAAAGATTAAGATAAACACGATGATCATAAATAAAACAACATCACAAAACACAATATGATATTATAATAAGAATGAAACTGCAAATAATACATCTGTGGTAATGTTTAGGTTTTTTTGCATTTAATGGGTAGGTGCATGCGTGTGCGCGCGTCTGTGTGCGTGTGCGTGAGCTAGTGCGTGTGTGAGCGTGGGTGTGGGTGCGCGAGTATGTGTGCGAGGCCTATGTGAGTAAGTCTGCGCAAGAAAGAACTGAATATTTAAGAAATTTGAGTACATAAATCAATATAATACACAATGCATTTTATATGCATGCCTTAACACATTTGCTGTTTCATTGAGGCAATATTATACATTTTCCTTATCTTAAACAACAATGAATCATCCAGTCCACCTCAGATACAAAGTTTTAAAGGTGTCTACAGTAGAACAATCTTTAATTTCTTTAGGAATGCTGTTCCATTAACAACTGCCTGAATACAGTAAACTATTTTTTTTATATAATTCTAAGTGTGGCATTGGAAAAGATTTTATTAAAGATTGCAGTTACTCATTATTTACACCAGTTAACGGTTCAATTTTGATCCATACCAAACGACGGCACATAACGGCGGCGAACATGGAACACATAATGCCGTATTTTCAGATAAATTCAACTCCATGATCAGCGGCGTATGGTCCAGAGATAAAAGAATGGGTTTGCCCTTAACAAGAAAACAATGGGCGGAACTGAAAAAGAATAAAATTTTGACAGGGAATATGCGAAAATAAAAACTGCATATCACAGAGAAAGCCAAATGCAAAACCAGGAAGTATATCATAAGGGTGATTGAACAGTATCCAAATCTCTTTATTGGCTAGTATATTGAAAACACCTATCTTACAACTGATAAAATCATTATTAAAAGGGTAATTTAAGATGCACTATAAGCATACATAAGTATCGTGGCCATCGATTTCCAAAGGACATAACTTCGCTGATTTAATGCACGGGGAGAAATTTTACAGCTGCCTCACGGCACAAAACGTTTCTGTGTTTTTGGAATAAATGGAAAAAGAAATTTGAAAGCCACCGACCTAGACAAAAATGAATATATTGTTTGGTTTGATTGAGCCTGTTTACGGTTCATGGATAAGTATACAAGCGACGGCATAGTATAAAGTATGGAGTGGAGTCTTGGAGTGGAGTCTTGGAGTGGAGTCTGGAGTCTGACCTTGGAGCTGAATTTGGAGCTGAATTTTTGGAGTGAGATTTTGGAGTCTGACCTAGGAGTTGGTTTTGGTCTTTGTTTTGAAATATTTTATTATTCATTATGACAATGATATTCTTTTTTATCTTTAGCGTCGTGGGTTCAAATCTCATAGTAAACATATTTTTTGTATTAATAAGCACGATTCAGTACACACGAATGTCTTCTAAGCTATTTATGATCAATGTTTTTAATTGCACTTTTATAAGAGATGAAGTTAAATACCATACCGAAGATCCTGATCAATCGGCACATCCATGATGTCTGATCAGGATCTTCACTGTTCGCTTTTTGATCAGAAATAACGCAAATAAGTGTAGATCCTGACCAGATGGCAGAGATGTGTAGGCTGATCTGGATCTTCACTGTTCGTCCATGTCATTTAATCGTATATATGGTAGAAAGGGTTATTTACTGTGAATATTGGATTTGATAACATAAGGCCTATTTATTTATCGCATATACATATACTGTAATCACTCACTTTTTTATTCTATCAACTTATTTCGGAACTTTCTATCATATTCTTTTATATAACAGTCAATTTATTGATACATGCATTAAGAGATGTTCACAGAAATGCCACCACAGTATACATGTACATGTATAAAGTATCATCTGCAACTCTACTGCAGGATAACTGATAAACCTTGTTGAATAAACAATCGCCTGCTTCGAACTACTGCAATTAGAGAAGGTTAATAGGGTCATGTGGTCAAGTTAAGATCATTTCAGGACAGCTGTGTAGAAACAGAAAGGTTGAAGTTTGCTGTGGGGATTTCTTGGCATGTTAAAAATAAATTATTTAACGACATGAATAATAATAACATTATAATCACAAGAAGTAATAGACCAATAAAACAATTACAACAGTGCGTTTCTAGTCTAGATTCAGTCACTCTGTTAAAAATCAAGGTCACTCCAAAATTTCTCTCCAAAAATTCAGCTCCAAAATTCAGCTCCAAGGTCAGACTCCAGACTCCACTCCAAGACTCCACTCCAAGACTCCACTCCATACTTTATACTATGCCACAAGCGACTGCAATTGTCAGAAGTGACTGGTATTGAATATATGCTGCGAATTTTCTTTTGAAGATAAATTGAGTTTTTGATTGACAAATTTAAATGAATGCCATTAAAGATTACAATGAGATGCATAACCTGAAACGTAACTTAATAACTCAATAGTATCAGTTACACATTTTAAAACAATGTATTGCAAATAATCGCCGATACCCAAGGCGTCAAGGTTTTTCTAAATCTGTTGTTAATTGAGGAAATAAAAAATAATTACCTCGTTAAAAGCACAATTTGAAAAATGCTTTACTACTGATCGATGCAAGGCTCTTCCTGTTTAAATTTTGTATAGTCGTATGTTTTATAAGGAGATAATTTTTCTTATTTTAGATATATCTTAACCACTTGATTTTTTTTCCTCGGATTTAGATTAACCTCTTTTTTAATTATCATACAGAAAGCGGGAAAAGAAAGTGAAGATATCGTTAAGTAAAAGCTTTTAAAGATTGGATATGACAAGAAAAGTGAAATGATAAAAATGCAAAACATACTGAACATACTTAAACTCAAAACATTAAAATGTCAATGTAGATCGTTTTGCCGGTATAAAGCTTGCATGTTTTGACGCTAGTACAGGTTCGTACAAGTGATTTAATCAAATAGCCGACAAACAATATTGCTATTTTCTATAAAAGCTATATACGTGTTGACATCATAAATATCCGTCGAACTTTGTGCACATTACATAGAGAAGATCTATCTAAGGAGTCAATGCAGTGAAGCAGTCTAACAATCCGGGATTTGCGATCCCGCATTTTATCAGTGATTATATTTTCATGGTTTTAACCTTCGTATAAAGTTACTGTCTAAGACTTTAAAGAAATGATTTAATAAATTATTGTAATAATGAAATAATTACGAATCTCTCAGGATATGTTATCCGAATAAAAGATATAACAGGCGGTGGCGGTGAGCTATGTATACAGAAAGACGAAAGCGAGACTTTAAGTGTGTGTGTATGTGTGTTTGCGCGCGTGCGTGTGTGTGTGTGTGTGTTTGTAAATGCCCCCAACTGCGGAGTTCTGTGTGAATACACACCAACGAACTGGGGAAACACCGCGAATTGAGGAACTCCCCGGTTCAAGTTAAGAGTAAAATCTTTCCAAACTCGGTCGCATTAGTCATATTTTGGTTTACCACTGTTATCTGACACTCTCCCCGATTAGCCGGTCTTGAACTTGCTGATAACAATACACAATCTCAGCATTTTTCTAATTGTGTGTATGATAGAGTTTATCTGCAGTTCCCCGGTTGTGCGGAAAAAAAATTATACACTTCCCGCGGTTTATAATTCATTGTTTACATCATGGATGCCAGACGTTCCTCACGGATTATGAAAAGGTAAACATTATTTTAATTACATGTATTATGACAAAGTTTGTAGTTAAATTGTATTGAGTGAATTGAGAAAACAAGATGAGTGAATAAACGAAACATTTTTATATATATTATTTAAGGACCAATACGAAGCCTCTGGAATTTGCGATATCATCATGTAAATGTGAGATTGATCCAAATGGGTTTCATGTGCGATTTATTAATGAGGTGATAATTATGTTTTTATAATGCAAGTTTATTCTCTCTTCTTCATCTTTAATGACAAATTCATTCAATTATAATTATGTTGGCGCTATAATAGCAAGTAACAGGATGATTTGTAAACATAAATGTACGAGTTTTTTATCATAGAAGTTTTAAAGTTTATCTACTCGGTGGTCAATTTGTTACAAAATTAAACGTGAATAAAATACTAAATGTCTCTGCAGGAGAGTGTGTTTCCACCAGGAGGCCATTTGAAAACGGAGATTTTTACTAGAATACCAGGGAGATTTAATTAAAAACTGTAATTACGCAAGAAATATTTAAAAAGACTATGAGAAGACTAGTGTGGGGAGCTTTATGTACCTTTTTAAATATAAGGAACGGAAAATTTGGTATGTTTTCCTTTTTCGACATAAGTTTTGTTTTCATGTAATATATGTTTACAAACTGACATATTTTAGGCTAGCATTTAAGACAGCTTTAAATACTAAATACTTGATTTCAATATTTTGAAATTATTGACTGCATCTTATCAATTCACAGTGTATTACGATTGATTTTATTTAAAATGTGATTTCTTTTTTATATGCAGTATAGGCGCTACGAAGGACATTTTCGTAAAAAGGAAGAATGGTAAACCGACGCCGAAAAAGGAGATCCTTTACAAAGCTGTGCCATTAAAATCATTGAAATAGAAGGCGATCCCCACTTGTGGATATTCGCAGCCCGAGATATTAATGTTGGTGAAGAACTGAGTTATGATTATGGAGAAAAAGACTTGCCGTGGAAAATGGTAAAAATCCGTTTTGTTGTGTCCTTGTGTTAAATGATTTTTGTCGTAATATTTTGTTTTAGTTTTGTTAACATATCTCGATTCAATGTAATTTAACAATGATTTTTCTGAGCTATATTTGTGATAATTCTGGGTTTCGCTCGTGTATGCATATACAATTATTTACTTATTAGCTGGGAAATATGCTGTGATATTGACCTAAAAAATCGTTATTGACCGAGGCGATAGCCGAGGTCAATAACGATTTTTGCGGTCAATATCAACAGCATATTTCCCAGCTAATAAGTAAATAACTGTTTTATTACATGAACTATAAATAGTTATGTTTTAGAAATCTTCAATTAAGACTAATTTCAAATGGACTCCGTGCGGCTTATCAAGCTAATTTGAACGATAAATGGCGCAAAATATAACGTCAAAGGTAAACGCGACGTAAATGACGTCATTAAAATAACTATTATTACATGAACTATAAATAATATAAAAGATGGAAACTCGCATTCTATTTATAGACAGGTCAATATCAGCGAAAGCGGGTCAATATCTAGATTTATTGACTCGGTTATTTTGTGGGTGTGACCAATCGCGTTGCGTCTATTTATAGTTCATGTAATAATACTCGTTACTGTCCTTTTACAATTGATTGAACTAAACATCATACATGTAATATTGTCATTTTTGAAAAGGTTGGTTCCAAGATTCTGATTTTAAATTTTATATATTTTCATGTACATTTTAGTCCTCTTCAGCAATTCGTTCAACTTGGCATGCTACTTTTTATCGCATGATGTATTTATGTTAACTTCAATTAGTATGAAATATTTATAATTTTTGAGATGGATAAGATTATGTAGACTATGACATGACCTCTAGCTCGCACATGCCTAAATCCCAGTTAGGCCACAGTTACACAGACGGTCGCTGCCCAATCGGTTATTTTATTTTGAGTTTTTCGCAGTTTTGATCGGTTGCCATACGTTATTTTATTTCTGGTTTTCTGTGTAAACAGCCATCGGTGATTGACGAGTATTTAATGGGTTAAACGAATATTTCATGGTTTGCTGGTACACTTAAATTCTCATCTTTTTTCTATCGGTGGTAAGTATTAGTTGATCGGTTGCTTTTTGGTGGCCCATCGGAGATATCGGTTGTGGACAGGTTGTCGATCATCGTTCATATCGGTTTTAGACCGGAAATCATTTGGTGATCGATTGTAGACAAGTTCTCGGTCAGTTATTTGTAAAATATTTTCACAGATCGAGAATTTTAAACATGTTCAAAAATCCCAATCGGTAATTTTTTCACCGACAAAACTCATCTTTCCCCAATAACAGTTAATAGGTGGAAAACAGGTGACCCATAGGTGATTTCGGTGTTAAATCTCTTGTCATGGGTTCACTCCACAATTTGGCCGAAAAACTCACCGATCACTCACCGAAGACTTTGTATACCTGGGGTGATACACAGAGCCATTGGTGATCGATCGGTAGTTTTTTAGCCAGATTAGGAAGTGAGACGATGTCAACTTCTGGTCACCTGTTTGCCACCTATCAATTGCTATTGGAGGAAGATGAGTTTCGTCGGTGAAATCCTACCGATCGAGATTTTTAGACATGATTAAAATTCTCGGTCTGTGAAAATATTTTACAAATAATTTATCGACAACATGTCTACAATCGACCATCACCGATCGACATCTTGTCTAAAACCGCTATCACCGATCAATAACCTGTCTAAAACCGATATCTCCGATGGGCCACATGTAAGCAACCGATCAACTTATACTCACCACCAAATAAAAAATGAGAACTAAAGTGTACCAGTAGAAGTATTTGTTTAATCCATTGAATACTCGTTAATCACCGAAGGCTGTTTACACAGAAAAGCAGAAATAAAATAACGCATGGCAACCGATCAAAACAGCGAAAACCTTTAAATAAAATAACCGATCGGGCACCGACTGTCTGTGTAACTGGGGCATAAGTAAAAAGCTTTTTTGAGCCACAATTATTCATTGAAAAGTTAATGCTAAAATTGAATTGCAACATAAACTTTTGAAATTGAAATCGTAACATTTTCCAAATGCATGTTTTCCATTCCATATGCATATTTTAACATATTTAACATGTGTAAATTTTAGGAATGAGATACATGAATAAACTATGAATTAACAGTTAATGTCAGTGCTTTGTAGTTTCATGATATTGTGTATTGTGCATTTCATTTTGGATGATCATACACAAATAGAGAGTTGAAATTAATTATTTGAATGTATAAAAAGAATTTCTTAGTATATTTTTACAATACCATGTGACATTTGGATAAAGGGAGAGAGAGAGAGAGAGAGAGAGAGAGAGAGAGAGAGAGAAAGAGAGAGAGAGAGACAGAGAGAGAGAGAGAGAGCAATGTTGCAATTTATACATAATAAAATCTTTAACTTGCTTACAGGAGATAGAAACTCACAAGTGGGAAAAACTAATTCTCAAACTGTGGCAAGTGTTTGCTATCAAAACTCGAGAAAAAACAACACCAAAAACGGAACGTCGAATTGCGCAACAGAGTGCATGAATATCACGGACACTGTGATAACTGAAAAGAGAGGCTTCCAGAAGCTACATTACAAGTTGCGAAGGTATCGAAATTACTGTTGATGTTGGAAGAAGGAGGACCAAAGCTAAAAACTGAACAAAGTATTGATGATGTCGTCACCAAAGAAAATGAATCATGTTCAGGTATAATTATTAATTAAATCATATGTTTTTAAAGATCAGTTGGGCTTTCATGTCATCAGTTCAACGGTAAGGCATCAAACATATTTAAGTCGACGTAACGTACTATTGATAAGAAGTTTTTGTTAAGACTTTCACAATGTTTAGAAATGTGTTTTCTGACTGAAATCCTGCTATATTCTCTTGAGATTTATTTTAAAATGTGAGCACCAACATATCACAATTATATTTTATCATCATAACATGTGAATTATTTTTTTTTCACATAGATTCCAACAAAATGGAAGAAACATCTGATTGCCATAGTTACTCCGACGACAAAACATTACCACCAACAAACAAGACGGTGGTATTCAATGGCGGAACAAAGGATAGTTCGAAAGGTTAACATATCACTTCACATAATTCAGTTTAACTTATTGCAGCTCTGATATCTTATTCTATTTTGTTGCTTTTAAAGCGCCATTTGTATCAAAGGTCATTTTAATCTACGCATACGAACAACAATCTACATAAAATCGCATAAGAAGCAATTTTCATTTTGCATCGCTCTTCAAAACTATGTGATCTCCAGTATTCATAATGATCTATTTGATGTGAAATCCACTATTATATTTAATAAATAAGAATAACGGATTCTATGAAAACAAGTCTGATTTTATTAATAGGGTTGTCTTAGATTCACAAATTTTCTCATATCAGTCTTGCTAAAAGAATACAATTATAAATATTTAAATCCGTCTATGATATGCGTTGGTTTCAGAATCATGAAAGCAGCGGAGCATAAAAAAGCTTGGAAAAATGAAGATAAGTCTGCAGTAATGAAACACCTTAAACGTTACATACTAATGTCGAAGATTCCAAGAAAATCAACAATTGAAGAAAGCATCCAAAAAGAGACAGTCTTAAATGGAAGGACCTGGAGAAACGTTAACGACTTTTGCAGAAATACTATCACAACCTTAAAAAGAAAAAAAAATGAAGATGAAAACAATATTTTGAATGAAGTTCAATTTAAAGTGATTATGGATACACAAAAATAAACATTTATTTTTTTTAATTTCACAGTCTATACGTTATTTTCTGTCGTATAAAAAAGCTATGCTAAATAAACTGTAAACTTGATCTATGATTTATCAACACAATATTTTGTTACGGTATAAGACTTGTATTTACATGATAGAAACACAGAGAACTTAATTATCAAAAAAATAAAAATAAAATATGCATACCAGGAAAAGCAACTCTCAGTTGACACATCTAGAAAAACTTGCGACAAAGGTAGATTTTTTTCTCTTAAGTTTATGTATCAAGGAAATCCATGGATATAAGTTTGCCGAAAACTCAAGTAAAAGCATAATAATTTAATCCATAGCTTTGCAAATTCTGTTCAGTCAAAAAGATATAACCTTTGCATCATAGTGATATATCTTTTACATGACAGATGTGAAAGATGCTTATTTTTTTGGTTGTCGTGTGCAAAATTGTTAACTCGGCATTTGCACAAAGTTCTCCATTTGGCTATAATACCTAACTACCCAGTTGGCATTTACACAAACTCCCCACTTGGTATACATTCATGTATTCCCCAGTTGGTCGATACACCAGCTCCCCGATTAGTATACACAAGTTCCACAGTTTGTATACACAACTTCCCCATTTAGCATACACAGCAAGCTCCCCGTTTGGCTTTTAAAAAGTTGATATACGCTTAAGATATGAACACCCTAGATTTAACGACGAACTTATAAAAGATAATCGATTAATAACAGTATATAGCCCGATTCATCAAAATGCACATCTAAATAAAGAAGTTCCCACTTGGTAGGTTTCCAACCTACCTCCCCGATTGGGTGCTTTTACGCGTATGTGTGTGTGTGTGTGTGTGTGTGTGTGTGTGTGTGTGTGCGTGCGTGCGTGCGTGCGTGCGTGCGTGTATGTGTGTGTGTGTGTGTGTGTGGTTATTAATTCGTGTAATACATAAGATACTAGAAAAAATTGCCAAAGCTACATAGTGATTTGTTTCTTTGATATTCTGAGTGATGGAATTTACTATACAAACACGTATTTTAACCAACGTCCCACGAATGCATACATGTGATCGCAAGAGAATAACAAATAGGATGTTAGTTTCTCCAAAATCTTAAATTTCTTCTTTCAAACTGGACATTTTACGGATAATAAATAAAGCAAATCCTTTTTTTGTGTTTTAGTGTAGTATACAAAAAAACATCATTTTTTACATGTAAGATACTCCAATGAAAAAGAATAATTTTACAACATGTATGCAATGCCATATTGGGAAACCAAGAATTCATGTTAAAAAGCTTCCAATTTCTTGAATGCTAACTTACCAAATTACTGGATTATTTTATTTTATGATTAATTGAAATTGATGATTTTTAATTTACTTGCATTTTAAAATTTCATCGTTGAGACGGAGAGAGCGGACGTTAATTTTGTATAAAAGTTATTTGTTGTCACTTCTGCTACGGCCGTAGTCTCAGATCAGTCAATGCTTCTAGACATTCTGATAAGGGTCTACACCGATAGTAATACTGCAAAACAATACATTGCCTCAGATAAAAAACTGGGTCGGATTGAACTTATGGCAAATCAAATGGGATAAGAATTAAATTGGTCAAATTATGACCTTTACATATTATGTTTACCTGTCATTGTATGTATTGCATTGTCGGTAATTAAAACAACGTGTGATAAATATTGACTAGTTCTAAGCGTATTTATAATATTCGCTTTTACAAAACTGATTGATTTTCTCCATTTCTTAATCCATCATATTTCTGAACCTGAAGGTGCTAAAGATTTCTAGATTACATGGTTTATCAGATACAGGCAATTTGATCTCTATTAACGTAAACAAATTTGATAGAGCAATGTGAGTTACCCCACAATGAACTTTGTGTGACCCCAATGCAGCCTGTATTCGTGATACACTGAAATCAATTTCCACAAATCCCTTTGTTCTTGGAGCTAAGCGAAGGTCAAAACAGAACAAATGACGAGTTTACATACCGGAGCCTGTCTAGTGCTCACGAACTGTCATGAAAGATTGTTTGCTAAAAGTTTTCTAACTGTATGAGGATGTTGTTATGCAGAAAAAGAAGATGAACTGTAACTGTAAGTAAATCTTGTTGTTAATGCAGATTGATTATCAGTAAAAATTTATTGTATGATCTTATTTACGTTTTCTCGTCACATTTGATTTTACATCTTATATGCTAACCTTATAAAAATCGACATACATTCAAAAACACTATTTAAGCATTTAACCTGATTGGATTTTTATATTGATGACGAACTTCCTAAAAAATACTCAGAATGTAAGAATTGGGATTATAGTATACTAGTCTTCACGCCTATACAGTCTGATTAGGGTTTACATGGTTAGCCATTCATTCAGAAAAACATTTTATTGTGTCTAGTAAACGCTCTAGATACATTTGTATTTCTCAGACCATGTTAATGTGCAATTTTAGCAGGATTTACGTTTATTACAGAGAATTCTAGCTTGGTTTATCATGCTTTGTCACCTAAATGTAGCCACATGTTATGATAGTTTAGGTACATACAACATACTGGGAAAATTCTGTCTGGCAGTGAAATTAAAGACATCAGAAATGTGAGTTTAATACGGGTCAGGTATTTTATTTAACCTGATGGTAAATGCTATGTTCTTCGAAGAATTGCGGATATATTATTTTTAGCATGATCGGATATATTTGATGTTTTTGATTCCTTACAAACAATATTTTCGGTGAGATGATCTTTGAAAAATAGTTTGTATATGATTAAAGCGCTAAGGTGGATTAAATCCTGCAATCAGTCCACTATAATGAAAATGCTGTCGTTATATATACTATTCGTTATATGAACGTGTTTGTAATTAAGTAGGCTAAGAAAAATTTACTTCCTTTTTTTTGCCTTATCGAAAACTAAGGAATATGATATAGTTTATCGTTTTATTCAGAGTCATCGTTATCATCGAAACCTTAGTCCGGCGGTCATTTATTTGACATTAAAATTAAAGTTCACTTAATTCTTAATAAGAAATTGTTCTGCAATAGACTGGACAATTCCAGTTACTGTCAAATCATTTTATTTCGCGCGGGTTTAATTTTCGCTTATTTCGCTCTACGGCAAGAGCGCGAAATTCAACACCAGCAAAAAACCAGGGTTTCTTTATAGGAAAACACAGTTGCGCAAATTCATTTCCCCGCGAATATGTTATTTACGGGTTTTGCGCGAAAATTCGTGCCCGCGAAATTAAATGATACTACAGTATCACGTATACTGTCATTTAATTTCTTCTTATTAATCACGCAAAATTGCAATAATATTCAAACACTTGAATTGCAAAATCAAATTCGGTGATGCTTTCAGAAACAGTCCTGTCTTTATTATCTAGCCTGTGAGAATATTCCAGTTAATTGTTGTTGGAAAATTGTAGGATTAATGATAATCATATCACCCACGTGCGAACACTTTACCTGCACCCAGTCTGCTGGATTTTATCACAAGCATCATCCGCGTAATTATCAATCCATGATATGTTATTTTAGCTCCTCTGTCCAAATGGTATAAGAAATGAAAGAACGTTTTCTTTCATTTTAAGACTTGCATTACAAGAGATAACACATATGATTTTAATGTCATAAAAATTCACAGGTCAATACAATTCACATTCGGCAGATTTTATAAAAAATTATTTAAAGCGGATATCATGTTTCGGTCAACAATATTACAAATAAAAACATCTTGAATAAAGTATTTGTTTACAAAATGTTCGACACCTAATAGATATAAAAGCTAAGAATTTAGTCATAATAACTTGTAATTTCATAGGAAAAATGCATCATATAAGATGTACATCAAAACACTTAATTTCTGCGCCTTCCTTTAGAACATTCTTATATAAAAAAGTTAACAACATCGCTCAAGGGGTTGGTACACTAAGGTCGGGACTTTTTAATCTGGACTAAATATCGACAAAAATAAGAAACAATCATACTATCACTTAAATTTTGCTTATAATTAGGGAATACATGTATATATTATCTTAAATATATGTATCTTACTTGGTGCAAAACAAGCTTGTACAATTAATTGGCAGTATAAAGTTTGATCAAAGAAGTCATTTTCGGCCAGGATTATAATACAAATTTATATCGCGCATACTTGTAATTTATATCCATATGGGAAACGTGACTAGAACAGATATTGTACGTTCGTCATTATGTGGTCAGTTACATGTATTACAGTCGCGAGTCTCTTATCACGTCATCAATCTCTAAACGACGATGGAGCTTGGATAATACTTGAGAAAAGTCCTGTAGACGAAAAATGTAAAACAATAAGTAAGGAGTCGACATATACATGTACTCATTTTAATGCATTTTTGTATCTCCTATTATATATTATTGCAAAGCCCGTACACCCTTGAACGATTTGCCTAATGAGCCTTTACAAATAATATTCGCTAAAATATTAGTGTTTACTTTACCACACTGAAAGATAGACAATATTAGAATTAATAAGATAATAAACAAAATAATAATAACATATTTTGGATTAAAACTATGCAACATTATTCAGATGAAAATACTTTGTCTTTGGTAAATTAGAACGCAAATTATAATAAGGCAAATAGTGTAGGCTATTCGAATTAGTTCTACACTGTTATATGAATAGGAGTATGCTTATCGGCATCATTAATTGGTCTGAATGTAATACAGTCTTAAATCTCTCACTCCTCAGGGGAAGATTACATTAAATGACCAACAAATCGCATGCTAATTGATGAAGTTATTTGTTATCATTCCAAGGTAACGTAGTTCAGCAGTTATGTACTTTACACAGTTATTCCGACTTATTTTTACTATCAGCATGAGACCAATTAGGGGGCTCAAAACTTCTCGCTGAAGTATGGCTTTTTACCGATGTTAATGATAATTTTACTTATCAGTCCATTACTACAGTAATTTGCAGAACTACTATTTTTCTGAGATAGCATTTTGAAGTTAACAATTTCATGTATTGAAAATCGATTATGACAGTCTCTAAAATGTTATTATAACATATAATTATGTTTAATTCTTGATTATGCTGATGTGATTTTGTTTGTTCTTGTTTATTATAACTTGTTATTGTATGAAGATAAATAGGTAACAGTAAGCGCCAGGAAAGTTTTGATGCAAAACCGTTAAAGATTGTTATGCTTTACTGGTAATTTAAGCTGTGCAAAAAGTTATTATTCAACTTAATCAGTTTAATCAACATACAAGATCAGAAGGACCTAGAAATTAAATGTACATGTACCAGTTATTATGTTACGGTTATTATACAGATCTAAGAAAGTTTAGGTGTACTTCAAATTTGTTAAAATACCATTTCGACCCATGGCTCCTACACATTTTATAAATTCAAGCACTGCAGTCCTCATACAAGTAATAGAGCAACACAAATCATTCGACGGTCATTGAAACACCATAAACGCCAGATTAGATCGGGTCAGTGGAGTTATTATAACATATCACATAGAGAGAATAACAGTGCTGCTGGAGATAAAATCTTTCAGACCTGAGAAAACTTGAACATTGTACAAATCTCTTGTCTGTCGGAAGTATAAACATGTGTAGCCAAGAAGTGAAATAATAATTTTCAAAAACCGGTACATTTTTATTTTTTTCAGAAATTTTAATTCGCTTATAAAAAGCAGTAACGCAATCACGATTGAAAATACAACTTTTACTAATCCTAACCCTGCTGCTGTGACTTACAACAACAACAACTACTACTACTACTACTACTGCTGGTTGTCTTTCTCCTCCTACTGCTACTACTGCGCCTATTACTTTTATAACAAAACAACAACGGTATCAGCAACATCAACAACAATGACACCTACTGCAACAACAACAACTACTACTACTACTTCTATCTACTACCTACTGCTACTTCTACTAGTACTACTTCTGCCACTACTTTCAATACGACAAATGCTACATGTACTTCTACAACAACAATGACAACAACAACAAAACCTACTGCTGCTGCTGCTTTTTACTTAACAAAAAAGGACAGCAGCAGCAACAACAATAACATCAACAGCAACAACAAAAATAATAACTTATACTTAAACTATTACTACAACTACTACGTCTTCTCCTACTACTATCAATACAACAACTGCTTCATGTAATACTTTAACTTCAACTACTGCAGCTGCTTTGTAAAACTATCCTGACCGCGGTCTTGATGTTTCTATTTCAATTAAAAGTAATTGATATATCTAATAATTTCATTATATTATTTTAATGTTAGAGGGGTTGGCATGAATTGTATTTGTATTTACATACTATTAAGTCCGTATATTGAAATATCAATTATAATTTTACTGTTTTGTAAGATTGTTTTGTAAACAAATACATGTAATTTGTTTAATTTCTCCACAGTTCGAAAGAATATCAAAGCGTTTTACCTAAGTCATATTAATCTTTTCAATTAACATTTTAGTAGTAAGCTAACAAAGTCATTTATAGAATATACCTATAGGCCAAATTTTAACCATACACTTTTCAAATCAGAATTTTGCGAATTAGGTGCAATTTAATTTTTTCAAATCAGAAACACACAATTGCACGAAAACAACCATATTATACTTTTTAACGTTATTAATGTTAAGTTTGAAATGTGTTATCGTTTGGTGACTAAAAACTGCTAAATCGTGTTAATATCAAATTGACAAAGTTACATTTTTGAATATAGAAAGAACATATTTGCAAGTAACCATGATGAACTTGTCCGGAGTTTATAATGGTTAATTTTGATGAACTCTTGAACCGTTAAATCTTTCCACGAAAACCAGAAAATCGAAGAAAAGAACCCATAGACTTATCGTTGAATAGCACCCACATTAGAACTCGACTAGCTAACTTTTTTTGGATTTTATCGTATTTGCTTGAACATTAATTTTAAGTCGTTTCTATGCTGTGATAATAATAAGGATTGATATATGAAATCAAGAAAGCCCATAATGACAAAAGTAATTGATTTGATGATTTACAATGTAAAACATTAAGAAATGAGAGAAAAAATGAAAATCAGTTAAAATTATCAGTTATATGTGAATAATATATCATCCTCTTTTATGCGTATATTATAGAAGTGCATATTATATATTGTGGTATTATTTAATTTCGCAGTGCTTTATTTTCGACGCCGACGACAAATTTACGCTGAAATAAATTCGTTTCGCGTAGTAGTATTATCCACATAGTACATGAATAAGATATTATGTGTTAATATTCGCTGCTATTTTTTGCGCACAATTCCAAGCGCGAAATACGCGACTTTTAAACCCACGCGAAGAACAATGAAAATATTCAGTGTCGTACAAAATGTGTTACTCGGCTCTAGACAAATTATAATTTACATTAAAAATCGCAGCTGGAACTTAAACTTTATAACGAAAGATTAAAGTAGTGTAATATGCAAATAACGAGCGGCCACAAATAAAAGACACAGCTTCCCTACACATCATTCAACATTATTTTGGTAAGTGTATAAAGATTAACTGATAGGAGCAGTTTATAGTACCATGCAGTACATGATCAGAAAGACCCGCGCTAGGCAAAGATACATGAAGTACTTTCAACTAATAAAAATCTGTTTTAATTAGTTTTATGTTGTAAAATTGTTTTAGGGTTTGCAAAATGGAGTGACAGTACAAACAAAATGAGAAAAGGCAAAGCTGAACCAACATCAGTTCATGTCGTCATGAATCAAGGTATTATATCGCTTTTTTATGTTTTTGTAAACTTGACAAATAATACCATATGTATCTTATTAAATGAAAAGACCATTCGGCTTACTTTACCATGTACAGCTGCGGAGAGAAGAACAACAAGTCCAGTACATAATTATGATAGTATTGATGTGAATCTTATTTTGATGAAATGTTAACAATAATAACGAAGTAAAACAGTAATTTCAAAACGACTTGCGCTTACCCTGTACATTAAACAATGTTTTATAAATTTGTTTCTTGATTGATTGATGCAATTAACTTCTGTTCTGGAATCTCGTTTAGTAGGTTTCCTCGAAGGGAACTATAGGTTAAGCTCCCCGTGTGTCTCCACGTCCGCAACAAATCCTGCATTAATTAGTAATACGTAACAAATTGCGTCTTCACCGTTATTAAATGATATAAAATCGCTCCAAATGATTCACGATGAATGTTTGATAAATATCAAAATGAATCCACTTTGTTACCGAACAGAACAGAATAAATGTAAATCGTTCTCTACAGAGGCATTTATTCAACTATTTCGAGTCAGGTTTTAACTAGTATATTGTTCCATGCGATCTTGGCTAAAAAACCATTTTGATAGTATATATTATTTATTTCCTCAAATATTATAAAGATAACACATTGCAGCGAGTTAAATGATTAACTTTTTTTTCAGGTTGATTGTCGGGCATACCCACCGGGATGTAGAGATTCTGGTTTTAATAAAACGGAAGATATTCTACGTGGAAGTGACGCTGGTACTTCTTAAATTGCTGCGCGAATACCATCAGCAAAACAACTCAGAGGTCAAAAGGACATAAAGAAAACAACCAATAAACGAATACAAAATGAACTTACGACAGACATTGTAAAAGATTACAGTGTGCTAGGGGCAATTTTATTGGAACTTTACACCCTAATATTATATTACCATCGTTACTTAAATTAAATTTAGAAGTTTAAGAACGTCATCGTTAAACTGGTGGAATAGATACTTGACATAATATTACAAGAAATGTAACAGTTTTCTTAAGTGGAAGAACGAATGGAAGAATGAATATAATTGCATAGGTCTACTTGAAGAAATGTAATAAGCTGAGGGTACAATGAAGCTGGGTTTGTACTGCTTAAAAGTTAGTTCGATTCTCGCATGATGGGTTTGTGCAGAATATGTCATGCTCATAAATATTGTTTGACCCTTAATTATTAATAAGGACTAGTTTCATGAACATATATTGAGCAAATACTAATTGAGTGACAATTAATATTTTGTTCTGTATTTATTTATTATTAAAATGTCTTTTGGGAATGTTATAGGAATGACATGATTCTGTAAAACGCATGGCTTTAAGTCTACTTAAAGAAGTTTTATAAGCGTAATCTTTATTTATGGAAAAATAGTTTAAGTAAACAAGTATGATCATACAAATGTATATTTTACAGACTTGTATTCTTGTAGTTCTTCAAATTAATGAACCATTAAATTTATGTTTTGTCCTTATTAAAATTAGATAAATGATGTAGATTTCTTAGATTTATTTATTTTAATGTTTTTTTTTAATTATTTGATACTTTTACTAACAAATAAGCAATAAGCGCCATATTTTATATCATGTCCGTGAATGATATGTTTGCACCTACAATTTTACCAAGATGTTTTCAGCTATGCTTGCTAAGTTATGCAATAACTTGTTTCAACCTATCTGTTTCATGACTAAACACAAAGGCTATATGTTTATGTTAGACCTTAACTGAGTCTTCTCATCGACAATTATTGAACGTAAAGCTAAGCAAATACATTGTTATGCTCATAATTTATGTTTGAACGACCAAAATTGTTCAACTTTTAATGATCTTACGACGTTGCTCCATAATTTATATTAATTTTATATTTTTAATTGAAATGTTTGCTGAAAAAAGGTTCTGCACCAACATTTCGGTAAAGTTTCCAGCTGAAATGTCAGCTGGAAAGTGCAATAAACTTTTTGCACCAGCTTGTATTTCGATAAATTTTCTGGCAGAAATTTCTGCTGGAAAGTTCAAAGCATGTTCTCCACCATCATTTGTTTCGGTAAAATTTCCAGCAGAAATTTCTGCTAGAAATATAAAGTTTAGAAGATATTGCAATTTGAACAGATACTACTGCTACATAAGTTGAAATTGTAGAAAATTCCTAGTAATCGCGGCAAAGTTTAAAAGACTGTTAACTATTGATATTTCTAGCAGAAATTTCAGCTGGTAAAAGACCTAAAGTCATGCTGGTGAAGAAAGTTTCTTGAGTTTTCTAGCAGAAATTTCAGCTGGAAATAGTCTCCAACAAAACTGATCTCAAAAGGGAAAAAAAGATTTTCCCTTTTTATTTTGGACTGCAATCGTAATAATTTTATGAATATTTTTAAATAGCTTAGAATATTACGTAGTCCCAATATAAAACTAAAACTTCTTAATATTCTTTACACGCATTTTTCTTAGGGGGATACCATACATGCTTGTGTTTATTTATTACTCATATCTCTCTCATTGTTAGCACATCGAATTCCGCGCCGATTTACTAAGTAACAAAAACTTTAATAAAAAAACAACAATGCCACACCTAATGATTCACAGTTTTGGCAATATGGGTACATGGTGTTTATTTAGTTCATAAGCCGAGACTATTAATTTTTTTGATATTATTTCCAATTCATGAGTTAACATATGTTGTTGAATTAAAATGAAAAGGCTCAATAAAACCGAGAATGCAATACATATTTGCATGTTCATATCTGTCTTGTTCGGTGGCTTTCATTACTGCCCATGAACAGGCTCAATCAAACCGTGCCTGCAATATTTTCATATTTGTCGTGTTCGGTGGCTTCAGAGTAGCGTTGTTTGTGCCGTGTGGCGGCTGTAAAAACGTCTCTCCGTACATTTAATCAGTGCTGTTATCAGTTACGTCCTTTGAAGGTCGTTGAGCACGACATTTATGCACTATATAACTTCTAAAATTGCTTTTGTTTTCATATTTCGGCCAGTTTCTAGATGGGCGGTTTCAAAATCCCAGCCAATATAGATTCGGATATTGTTCAATCACCCCCAGGATATACTTCCTGCTTTTTAAATTTTGCCTTTGGCGTTGTCTGTGATGTGCAGGATTTATATTCTCATAACCCCCTGTTAAAATTCTATTTTGTTTAGTTCCGCCAATTGTTTTCTTGTTTAGGACAAACCCATTCTTTTATCTGGGGACCATATGCCGCTGAACATGAATGGTATTTATCTTAAATTACGCATTGAAGGTTCCATGTTCACCGTCATATGCATACCGTCCTTGGGATGCATCTAAATTGTATTGTTTATTGGTGTAAATATTGAGTTGAGCTCAACCCGGGGCTAGGCGGCGTGGGCAGTAATATGCATTCCCATTACTGCCCATCAACAGGCTCAATCAAACCGAGCCTGTTCATATATGTCGTGTTCATCTATTTCAAAGTAACCTTCTTTCAAAGAACAGTTTGAATCAATTTATAGGTAAGGTCATATTCACACATGAAAGTGTAGTTATCAGTATCCAAACCATAAAAGAGGTCTATAATCAACAGGGTTATCAGTAACTGAAACCATAGGACAGCATCTAAACTGTTATAATAAACGAAACAAACAGTGAAAACAATGACCATTGCTTGGATTTATCAGTTACAATAACAACGGTTGGAGATATAAGTAATCGAATAAGAGCATAGAATGGAGTTGTAAGAAATCAGAATGATTTGGTCATTGGTGGGCAGCAAACCCGTTCGGCGACAGCGCCTAGCCATAAGAAAATTTTAATGTTATTTGAGTCGTCAAAATCATGAACTGGTGTCATGGTCTCTCATTTATTAGATACACGCCCTCGGCACTGTGAAAACAATTTAAATCCAAGTACTAACCTGTACAACAAGACGTCAACCAGGGTTTTGTAGACGCAGCAGAAATTCCCGTATGTTCAGGACAAACATTTGACCTGGGAGAAAACTTTCCAATCAGATCCGGTAGCAACTCTCGTATGATGTCATTAGAAGGCGCAACATAACCACCAAAAGAAAGCCAAACATACAAAACAATTTTCATCTGCACGATCATTTTTTTTTTCAATCAACAGCTTTTGACATCAGCATAAACAACCATCAGAGTCGGACATTTTCAAACCCTCCAATTTAAAGTTTTAAATCAATAGCATTTAAGAAGAGCCTGAACAACAGAATCCGAACATTCATTTTTCTGTTTCGTTTTATATCAAATACTTGCTGATACCTATCAAACGGTACGTTTCCGCAGCCAATTAAAGGATTAAAGGTTTTCATTGGTATCATCGGAACACACCCTTTTTAACATAATAATCAAGACAGCTGAATGCTGAGTTTTTTTTATTAAATAACAAAAGTGCTTCGAAACTTAACCGAACAAAATATGTTAAAACGTGGAGAAAGTGGATAAAATAGTCATGAAAAAGAATGTTAACATGTGGAAATGTGAAGAAAACTAATTATTTAATGTAGCTTTTGTAATAAGTTATAGAACATCAAAGTAAGATTTTTTTTAAATTTTATTAACTGTCATTCTTTCATTAAACACTAATACTGTGCGAATGGTCGTCGTAAATAAGAGCATGTTAAATGCACCTAATAGGTACATGTGCTAATTGAATGCAGCTTGATATACGATGATTAAATGCATTTACATACAGAAGAGAGTGTCAACAGAAACAATGTGATGATTTAATGAATTTTAATTCTTACTAATCAAAGCCTGGCACAGCTGGTGTAGGCCTTTAATCAAATGTGGCATGCATTAAATCGATGCACGAAAATTAATGTATTAGTACAAATTAGGGAGATTTTACGTCATTCAAGCGAAAATTTACGAGCCTTAAGAGGACTGAAACAAATAATTGTGATAGAAGAATAGGTCTTTTAGGGAAAGGTACATATGTACGGAACAAAACAACCCACATACAATATTGAATGCGTCTGATACATAAACTAGACAAATGCCTAACTTCTCGTTAAATAAAAACATTTTCCTATTAAAAATAGTTAATATATAACTTCTAAAAACTGGTATTGATAAATATTATATACATGCTAATTTTCGGGAAACACAAAGTTTAAATGCTACATAATGTAGCGTATTTATTTCTAGCTTGAAATGCTCAAATGTATTGTTTACATAACATATGAAAATAACTTGTGGAGAGATAAACAGTGCTTGAATAATATCTTAAAACCATATGTATTACAAACTGGGTACAGTTGTTGATTTGGAAAAAAAAACATAACACGAAGTATTTTAAGATAGGACTTAAATCTGAGTAATATAAATGCAATAATAGGTAAATCTCCCCCATAGAATTGTATTCGATAGCTAAACAGCTGGAAAACAGAGAAATACCACTTAATATTTTACTGGAGAACATAACACAAAAAATGATGATTCCTCAAAGACATTCTTTGATTTACTTCAATTAAAAATATTGCGTCTACTGATGTCGGTTAATATTGTGTGCAGACAGACGTCTCTCGCTCCGGACCCTTACATTCTCTAAACAAGTTTCAAGTGCAAACCTTATGCCTTTCAAACAACCATTAGAAAAGCGAAAAGCGAACATCTTGTAAAAAAGACACCACAAGATATTTTCTGCGGAATTTTTACATGTTTGCAAAATTTCAATCTATAAATTTCAGTTTTTGCAAGACTTTATTCCATTTTCCATAAAAAGAAACACATAAAAACATGAAGATTGCTTTTCGAAAGGTTTGGCTACTTGTTTCCTTTATGTATTATTAATAAGACTCACATTAAAGATTTTATGCAATAAATACCTTTGATCTTAAGCTGTTATTCAGGGGAGGCGAATCATGCATAGGGCAATACAAAAGCTCAAAATGAAAATAATAAATTTTAGGAAAAATACACATTGTGGGCAAGATTTTTGTTAATTGACAGTTCTTGTCAAAAAAAGTAAAAACTGAAATAGAAAAAAACCTACATCTATGACCTGACCCATTTTATTATAACACTGTGGCCCCAGTGCGATTTGTTACAATGTCGTTATTGCAGATGGAGTAACTTAGTAAGATATCAAAAACCCAGCGTTGGAGATAAAATTTGTATCTTTTGAAAAATATCTTTGCTTGCTGAATATTTAATCTGGAGGTTATCTATTTAATTGATATTAATTTGTGAAGGTTTACCAATTGTATAAAAATAGATCTACCACATGTAGTTATAATTTGCTGTAAAGGATACACAGTTAGTAATCGTTTGTTTAAATAATCTTTTTAATACGTTTAAATAATGCAATAATATTATGCAAAAGAGTGACAATTGCAATAGCAACATTCAGACAACACAGCCTCCATACACAGCCAAAAGCACAGAGGAAAAGACAACATAGCTTAGGTTAGAGAGAACAAGGTCTTAAAGTGCAACAAACCTCGCCCCAACAATTTTCTTATAATTCTCCTAACAAACAAGCAAGTACGAGTTGTCTTGGTGAATAAGCTCCAACCCACCCATCAACTTGACCATGTTGTGATCAAAAGAACCCAAACATATAAACATGAAAAGTTAATCACGTTGACAAGCATAAAGGTGGGGACACATTGACCTTACTGAGACCAGTGCACCTGGAATAAATTAGCAAGAGCAAGATGACATGGACATAAGAAACATATCGAGCTTCTTCTTCGAGGTTTTACTGTATTGTTATAATAGTGATGAACAGAACATGACATTTAGCATATCAGGTTCAGAAGGCTCACCATTTACACAAGGCAAATACATGTTGATGGTTCACATAAATTTTATTTTCAAGATGAAAATAAGTGTGATTTTCATTTCCAAGGTCAATATAAGATTTAGAAACATAAAGGTCCGGGTTGAACAGGAAACGGTCTGAGTTAAAAAAAAAGAAAAAGATGGAAGTCAGCCGGGAATCGAACACGGACGGCTGTGTGGTAGGCGAGGATTCTGCCACTGAATCATCCATGTTTTGGTTAGACATGAATTTAAACAGGGACACGATTTTGCTACGCTGTGACCTTGACCTTCAAGATAGCGAAGCAAATTTGAACGCGACACGTCGTTTCATTATGGTGATCTTTTCTGGGAATGTTTTAAAATCCGACTTCAAATAAAAAATGCTATGGGTCGGACACAAATACGGGACGTACGGACTGACGACCGGACGGACAATCCGGCGACTATATCTCTATGCTCTCTCTAATTTTTTCGGGGGGGGGGGGGGCATATCAATATTTTCTGAATTGCAATATACGAGTATCAATGTGAAATGTAATTGTTATCGTGTTCTTCAGTCACAGATTTCTTTTCTAAGATTACAACTGAGGCTGGCTTGCAATCGTTCAAAAATTTATTTGTAGTTTTTTTTTTGAAAATTAATGTGTTCCATTCGGTATGACATCATAAAGTTCAGCGGACGATACTGGGTATTATGCGTTTAACGTGAATAAATATATAATGTAGTTAAATATGTTTCAAAGTTGAGTGCGTTCGTGTAAAAGTAGCAAATAAAACGATAAAAATGTCTAAATACTCAAATAAACTTGGCTTTCAAGAGCATCATTATTTACAAAATTGTAAAAACGTATTTTAGTTTATTTGAAAACAATGCATTAAACTCAGTTACGTGACTCAAACAAATCAACGATATCGGGAAATGATTGAGTCTATAAATAAGTATGTTATCATAACATGGACTACAATCCGACAAACTAAGACGGAAATTTAACGAAAGAAATAACAGTTGTCAGTGTTTTAAAATATTCGGATATTTATATCACAATATTTTATAAATTTGTCGTATCTAGTTTTTATGCCCCCACAAAGTAGTAGGCATATAGCGTTGCACTCGTCCGTCCGTACGTCCGTCCGCCGGTCCGTACGTCCCCAAATCTTGTGGCATCAACTCCTCTTAAACTATAAGGCAAGTTTCTTTCAAACTTGCACAGAAGATCAAACAGGATGTGTAGATGATCGTAAAGAAAGGATTTTTTCCTGCGACCCTTTTTACCAGAGTTATGACCCTTTTTATTAAAAATTATGTTGCAGAATTGGGGGCATCAGTGTCCGAGGACCCATTCTAGTTTACTTTGATTTGTTTCATTTATTTAATTCAATTAAGCTTAGACATTTCAATTTCAGATAAGTAATGTTAAGCTTAATCAATCAAACAAAATGCTGATCCCATTATGGAAAAACTTACAAGTAAAAAAACAAACAGACATTATTTATTAAAGTGAAATTTTCCAAAACAATATTTGGCAATTTCCTCATCGTTAATGGTATTTTAAAACAGTTATCGATTTATAATATGCTACAGCCATTAAATATATTGTTATCAAACTGACAAAATGGCTGCCAAACACAGTGTCACAACAACGTTTCACTACCACTTTTTCTCTTTACATTTACGTTTGAACTAGGTTGGGTAGAAAGCGATCACAATAAATGATAGAATTAAAAAGGTGAAATTTCCAATAATGAATTAAAAAACATAATGCATAGTGATTTCCAAAATTGGTAAACAATGACAAAGCTTTTGTCAAGTTTGAGATTTCTGAACATGCTTTCATCATATGCTTCACAGGCAGGAATATCTGAGTCTAAGCAATGTCCTACTAGGTGGTTAATCACTCATTTTTGACCAGAAAACTCACTTCCAATTATCATGAAAGGTCCGGTAAGTTTTTAAACTTAATGGTCATCTCATTATCACAAAAGCTATAATTGCATTATGTTTAATTTAATAGACTTGAAATCATAACTACAAAATGAGATTGTTTATTGTCGCTTAATATTAATTTTACAGCAATGGCTATTTGTTTTTGAAAATGAATTAAAGATGGATAATAATAATAGTAGTTCATTGGTTATTAAAAAGAACTTTTGCAAACTACTTTGTTCCATCCAAACTTTGTAGTGAATAGATAAAATCTGATCCGGAAAAATTCTCTCCCCCATAATTTTGCATGTATGGACAAAATCCCATCTAAATTATTTAAACGAATAACTCATGAATACAGTTAATACAGACTTTATTCTATATTAATGCAATATAAATTCAAAGTTCAGCATCATAAAACTACTAAAGAGCATTTGGCGATATTAATGTTCTGCATCATAAAACTACTAAAAAAGCATTTGGCGATCAGTAATGTTCAACATCATAAAACTACTTACAAGCATTTGGCAATCAGTTAAGTTCAACATCTTTAAACTAGTTGCAAGCATTTGGCGGTCACTTATGTTCAACATCATGAAACTACTAACAAGCAGTTGGCGGTCAGTTATATTCAACATCATAAAACTACTAACAAGCATTGTGCGATCAGTTTAGTTCAACATCATGAAACTACTAACAAGCATTTAATGGTCAGTTATGTTCAGGATCATGAACCTACTAACAAGCCTTTGACGATCAGTTATGTTCAGCATCATGAAACTTCTAACATGCATTTGACGATCAGTTATGTTCAGCATCATAAAAGTAATAACAAGCATTTTACGATCAGTTATGTTAAGCATCATGCAACTAGTAACAAGCATTTGGCGATCAGTTATATTCAGCATCATGTTAATACGAGGGATGATCCAAAATAACGTAGACTTTTGTCATTGCATCTTAATTTGAAACACGTTCGCAATAAATTATATACTAAATTCAATCAGAATACAAACGTAACAAACTGAGCTTAAATATTGATATATTTAATCGATTTCAAACGCGCGTCGCTTATTTGAATAACCATGGTAACACGCAGGCGGCGCACGCTATTGCCAGTGTACTCATTAAAGTAAATATCTGTCAATATAAACAAAACTACTAGTGGAGAGAGAGCCAAACTCCGCAACGTCAAAGCGCGGTATACGAATGATGTCATGCCAAAATTTTACGTCATTCGGACTTTGCGTTTTAAAAACATTCAATATTAAAGAGAGCTATCACCAACGTGAAAACGTCAGAAATATGGTCTTCAGATCGCCCGAAAATACGCGCTATTGTAAAATACTGTCATGATCTTTGAAAATCACCTCCTGGAAAGCTTAAATAATTAAGCAGACGCAAATGAAAACTTCCATTAGCCGAGCTCTAGTTTTTAAGTGGTACCAGTGGTCTTTTTACGATTAGGAGAGCCATTTAATAGGCCTCGGGGTAAGGTAAAAAGAAAAAACATCGGCGTTACGGCAGTGACGTCAAGCTTCCGGCAATTGAAGCGGACACAAGTCAAACTTTTGTGGCGCTTTTCAAGCTGTTCTAGACTTGATGAGGAAACATGCAACGGCATATTGACGAAAAAAATACATTTTTTAAAGTTATGTTAATAATTAATTAACAAATTTGTTGTTTTGTTTTAATGTTTTAGTTTGGTAATTGAATCATCAAGAAGTCATAAATTATGAACTGATAATAACTCAGTTATTTATTTTAATTACTACTGAGTATACAGCTAGAGAAATTGTTTCCACAATGAAAAGACTTGTTATATTTTAACAAACACAAATTTGTAATTAATTATCTTTATAGGTACACGCCCGTTGTTAAAGAACCGCGATTCTCTGGGTATTGCATTACCGGTCATTTCTTCGGCGGTAAGAGCGAGAAGTGGACCGATTTCTTGATTGTCTCATAACCACTGGCGAGACTTTGATCAGCAATGAAACACTGCTTACGTTCAATGGGTTCCCCGGCATCGCATTCCGGTATCGGGGTCTATTTAATTAAAACACTTTGATCATACGCCGCCTGCGCCTATGAATTAACGTCGTTGACGTTGAAAGATCGCAATTGACGTGCGCCGGATAGCGCTTAGTGTGTGATTTGAATTGTTCATAATTTTTTTACGTGATGTTGTATTTTGCTGATATTTAGTAAAAATATGCTGGACATATTCCGATTAACGCGTGTGTAATTTAATTTGTGGTATTTTGAATAATATAAAAACTATAACAAAAGTCTACGTTATTTTGGATCATCCCTCGTACTAACAAGCATTTGGCGATCAGTAATGTTCAGCATCATAAATATACTAACAAGCATTTGGCGAAAAGTTATGTTCAATATCATGAAACTACTAACAAGCATTTGGAGACGATCAGTAATTTGACTCATCATGAAACTACTAAAAGCATTTGACGGTATTAATGTTCAGCATCATAAAACTACTAACAAGATTTTGGCGATCAGTAATGTTCAACATCATGAAACTACTAACAAGCATTTGGTGGCGATCAGTAATGTCACATATCATGAAACTACTAAAAGCATTTGGCGGTATTAATGTTCAGCATCATGAAACTACTAACAAGCTTTTGGCAATCAGTAAAGTAAGAAGTATAAAACTACAAAGAATCATTTAGCGATCAATTATGTTCAGCATCATGAAACTACTGGTTTAAACATATTTTATTCGCCATAAATTGCAAATAGGTTCGGGCAACAAGTGATTTCCACGTTAATGACAGCCCTCACCAATAAAGAAATTAACATAATATAGTGGCAAATGAAATTTTAAATAGAGTTAAATTAAAGTTTTATGTAACATGACACTGTTGTTGTTGTTCCGTATATCCATGTCTAAGTTAGTAAGACAATTCAAATAAACTAATCACGTGACCGCCCCCCCGCGAGTAGCAAACATCTGACAATATCAATATACGCATTTAAACAAGGTTAAACCGATTAGTATCTTTAATGTATTGTTGAACTGCTTTAAATATTAATGTATTTTGCTCAAATGATAAGTTTGTTCGACCTTGTAATAAGTTATGTATGTTCAGCGGATGAAATTGTCTTGTAGCATGAAACATTTTTATTCTTTGTGTTTGATATAGACTACATCTAAAGAAGAAATCTTCAGCATTTTCAATATCGTTATTGCATAAACAAGTATAGTTTTCAGTTAGGTGATTCATATATAAATCACCATTTAAATTGCTGCAGTTATTGCGTATGCGCGCGTGGTAGATACTCAATGTTCGGTTACCATGTTTGAAGTATTCCGGAACTTCCGGTTGTGGGTATAATTGTATTTTAAGTTTCTGTTTAAATATCTCAAGCGTTTTTGTTTCTTTAATGTCCGGCGGTAAATTGTTCCACGAGTTGGTAGCTGAAATTACAAAAGAGTTAGAAAAAAGCGCTGTACGTCTCGATATTAAATTAAAGTTATCTGAGTTTCTCAAATTGTATGGATTAACGTCTCCGACGATGTTAGGAAAAAATATCTGAAAAAGCTCCCGGAATCATTCCATTTTTAACTTTATACATTATTATTAGCTTTTGCATTTCTCTTCGTGATGAAAGAGGAACCCAACCTATCTCTTTAATGAGGTTAATAATGGAGACTGATCTAGTGAGACCTGTCACTACGCGAGCTGCCTCATATTGCAAGCGTTCGAGTTGTGCTTTTTCGTTTTCGTTACAACTATCCAATACGCTTGATGCGTATTCAAGAACGGGGCGCAAAAAGGATATATAAATTTGATTGAGCGTATTTCTGTTAACTTTGAACTTAATTGCTTTCATAAGTCCTAAGACTTTCGATGCGGAATGCATTATATTGTCAATATGGGCATGCCATTTTCCATCATTGCTAAAAGTTACTCCTAAATGTTTATGTGACGAGACAAAGTTTAGATGGACGCCGTCAAATATTAAGACTGGATTGCGGCTAGTTTTATTGCAAGAAAAGAAAAGAACTTCTGCTTTATCTGGATTGAATTTAACCAGCCATTGTTTTGTCCAAGCACTGATCATTCTTAGGTCAAAGTTTAAAAAGTCCTCGAGATCATCAATATTAGATGTAGTTTGAGCTAAAGATGTGTCATCTGCAAATAGTCTAGTTACACTTAACAAATTGTTCTCTATGTCGTTAACATAGATTAAGAAAAATAAGGGCCCTAGTATAGAGCCTTGAGGGACTCCGGCATTAATAACGTTTTCTTTTGAGATACTAGAACCTATTGTGACAACCTGTTTCCGAGAACTTAAATAATTTTCTATCCATAATATAATTTTACCATCAATTCCACATTGTTTTAATGTGTAAAGAAGTTCTTTGTGCCACACCCTCTCAAAAGCTTATTGAAATGTCGCAGAAAATCATCCCCATATATTGTTTAGAGTCTAATGTTTGACAGATTTGATGATATATTTCAATAAGTTGGTATACAGCAGAATGCTTACTTCTGAATCCACTATGGTTTTTGAAAATTAGTTCATTGAATTCCAAGTAGTTGTAGAAATGCTTATATATAATTCTTTCAAGAACTTTTCCCAAACAACTTAAAAGAGATATTGGTCTGTAATTACTGGGTGTATCAGCTTCACCCTTTTGAAAAATTGGAATCACATTGGCGGTTTTCCAGACATCTTGAAATACACCTTCTTGAAGAGAGCGATTGAAAATAATGCAAAGCGGTTTACCCAAAGAGTTTGCTGTAGATTTGAGCATTTTTGTGCTTATTCCGTCCCGTCATGAAACTACTAACAATCATTTGACGATCAGTTATGTTCAACTTCATAAAAGTACTAACAAGCAAACGGCGATCAGTAATGTTCAGCGTCTTGAAACTATAAACAAGCATTAGGCGATCAGTTATCTTTAGCATCACGAAACTACTAACAAGCATTTCGCTGTCAGTTATGTTCAACATCTTGAAAATACTAACAAGCATTTTGCGATCACTTATGTTCAGCATCGTGAAAATAATAACAAGCATTCTGCGATCAGTTTTGTTCAGCATCATGAAACTACTAACAAGCATTCGGCGATCAGTTATGTTCAGCATCATGAAACTACTAACAAGCATTTAGCTATCAGTTATGTTCAACATATTGAAATACTAACAAGCATTTTGCGATCAGTTTTGTTCAGCATCATGATACTACTAACAAGCATTTAGCTATCAGTTATGTTCAACATCTTGAAACTACTTACAAGCATTTGGCGATCAGTTTTGTTCAGCATCATGAAACTACTAACAAGCATTTGTGGGTCAGTCATGTTTAGCATCATGAAACTACTTACAAGCAATTGACGATCAGTAATGTTTAACATCAAAAAAGTACTAGCAAGCTTTTGGCGATCAGTTATGTTCAGCATCATAAAACTACTCACAAGCATTTTGGCGATCAGTTAGGTTCGTTATCATGAATCTACTAACAAGCATTTGGCGATCCGTTATGTTTCAACATTGTGAAACTAGTCGCAAGCATTTGGTGATCCGTAATGTTCATCTTCATGAAACTTATAAAAGCATTTGGCGATCAGTTATGTTCAGCATCATTTATTAACAAGCATTTGGTGATCAGTACTTTTCAGCATCATTAAATTACTAACAAGCACTTAGCGATCAGTAACGTTCAACATCGTGCATCTACTAACAATCATTTTGCGATCAGTTGAGTTCAATATCATGAAACATAAGCATTTGGCGATCAGTAATGTTCTACATCATGAAAGTACTTACAAGCATTTTTCGACCAGTTATGTTCAACATCATGAAACTACTTTCCTAATGATCATCGCGCAAAACGCCTTCATTTCATTGTCCTGAATTGAATCATTTCAGCAACACCTTTGTCGTTCGTTTAAAAAAAGTGAACTATACTTATCAGGAATCACCAAACTCACAAAACCAAACCTTCCTAAGCAGCGAAAAAGAGGAGAGGAAAAGAGAGCATGTTTTATAATTATGTCAAATTTTAACAAGACGCCACAGTTAACAAAATTAAGAAAAATTAAAGCAAAAATAGAAGATATTTCTTGTGAATTCACTACCTAGTATTAGGGTACAAAAGTATGTTCAGAGCTCATCATTTAATATATCATTTTTAAATTATTCCTAAAATTCAAAAGAAGCTTTAACTGATGTTTCTGTTTGCCAATTCATATTATAAAAAAAATGTCAAAAATATTATTTCAGTCGGAGTATATTTGATTAGAATTTGATAAGCGTGATGTGGTTTACATACGCAACTAGATGGGGATGTATTAAGTGGAACATACTGCGTACTGATATCTCTTTCTTTTTATTATATCTATCCTTCCCGCCCCAAACAAGTACGAGGGGTGATCGGGAAGTTCGTAGACTGACGCTATAAAATAACAAATATTTTCTATGTACCTTGATATCATATCAATGTATGAAGGTTGTTCTATTTTGCACATGTTGTATAATAAAATGAAATATGCATATCAGGAATGGCCACATCCAACATACACAGCCTCCCCACTCTGCCAAAAAGTAGAGAGGAAAAGAGAGCATGGTATTACAATAATCAGTTTCAAAATGGACGCCAAAAACAAATAACGAAAGTGAGAACTTTGAAATTAGATTAAATAATAAAAAAATTACACAACCACAGTAAGGCGAACCCGGAGCACGGCAGCGTTATACAAATTACGTCATAATAACGCCAGAGATTCGTTCACACTTCTTCAGCGTAAACACCACGGATCTGAATGCATTTCCTATGTCTCTGTAACCATTTAGTGTATGTATCACTGAACCAGTCACTTTTGTATGACGAAACAACAGTTTGTGTGTACATACGAAGCTTGTTCGCGTTCTCAAAGTGCATACCTCGTAGAGCAGCTTTGATCTCTGGGAAAACTTTGAAGTCCAACGGGGCTAGATCTGGACTGTAGGGTGGATGCTGGAAAATTTCGAAACCAAGTAGTTTCTGTGTAGTACCGGAACTCTGTAGCATTTTAAACGTTTCACTTGGTGTCTTCTCTAATCCGACACAAAATTTAATGGCTGCCCTAAACTCGAGTCGCCCGTTGACGTCATGATTTTGAAATTTTGTTTAATCACAACGTTATGAACAAATGCTTATAATATTCAAACGGAAACACCGATAAACATCAAAATTGACAGATATGAGGTCATAAACGACAAAAGGCAGCAGACGTTTTCGCAGAGTTATACGTTAAAGAAATTGCCTTCAAACAAGATGCTTATCAATTATAAAAATGTAGAAAACTGTCTAAGTTTTGACTTGCTCCAGGTTCGCCGATGCGCGTTGCCATGGACCCAGATTATTAAGCGAATATTAAAAAATTGATATGTTTTGCAAATGAATGTTTGTAAGAAGATGTTAATCAATATTTATTTAAAGTTTGATTGTAATGCGACAAATAATAATGTCTCTATACTAAAAGTCTACGAACTTTTCGATCACCCCTCGTATTTATACAATAAATATTAAAATTTCAGTCAACAATGTGGTTTATGTAATAACTGTTATTATAATAGTAATGCATTAGTTCATTTATAAATGGCGTTATAATATCGTTATGATTGTAGAACATCGACAGAAATTTTCATTTTTTTATGACGAAAAATAACGATCAGAATACATAACGTAATATGACGTAGTTATGGCATTGCATAGCACACAGACAAATGTAGTAGAAAACCACACTGTGTGATATGGGTTAACTAATCTGACTCGTTGTATCAATCTTGCAGATACACGGTGTATTTTAAAGATGAAAATTAAGAATAGTGTTCCAAATTTCGAACACTTTTATCTCGTTTTTGGACTCTAGAATATACGTAGAAAATAAGCTTTCCTAAGAAAAACAAACTTGAAAGGCAGCAAATGAAATGGTTCTTCTACAACTAATATATTTTCTCTGTATATTGGAAATTAACAAACTTTATTTGTTTAAATTTTATTTTGTTATCACTTTTACTCATTAAAACATCTTTTTTCACAAGACTTCGCACTAAAAACGTTACGTTGCAATAAAAAAGTATCGTTTTGGTTGATTTTTTGTTAGGGTATTATGCTGTTAAATCAATACAAAAGAATGTTAATTACAATGTATTATTAGAAATATTGAAAATATGTTTTTGTATAATTGTGCATATTTATGAAATGCAAGTGAAAGTGAACAAACGGGGTTACCAGTAAGGGGCCTCAAAAAACGATTAACGCTGTACTATGTTAAAACATGCGTAATTTTATATTAAACTTTTATTTCAATTTGGCATTTTGTTTTTGCCACTTACCGTTCCAAAGCGGTAACCACCTTAATTCTCACTTTCGTAAATTGTTTGTGGCGTCCTTTTTGAAACTGATTATTGTAATTCCATGCTTTCTTTATCTCTTTACTTTTTGGCTGTGTGGGGAGGCTGTGTCTGCTGGATGTGGCCATTTCTGATATGCATATTTCATTCTTTTTTACTTACCTCGCTGAAAAAAGACCATATATTCAATAATTAATTCCATGTCGTATCCTGCTTAACAGCTTTTAAAGGTGGTAATTGATAACAGCACTGATTTAATGTACTGGTAAGTACATCAAGAAGAACGGGGAGGTAAGTCAGTCACCGGTGTCACATAATAAGAATATCTTTTATAAGCGTTACTTCTTTGAAATAAAGTGGCTAAGCGGTGCTTGGTCCCTATCATCCAGTTTTTGATATTTTACAAACAATCTTTGATCCACCAGTTATCCTTAAATCTTTTCATTTTATAATATGTATATATGAATCTAAATATGATGGTTATTTATAAAACAATGACGATTTTCCATTGTATCTTAACTATACAAATAGATGGAAAAAAACTTGGAAAGCTATTGAACATGACACATCAAAATGCTGCGGGCTCGGTTTGATTGAATCTGTTCATGAGCAGTTATGAATATGCATGTAACTGCCCAAGTCGCCTAGCATAAAACGATTGTATGCATATGGCGGTGAACATGGAAACTTCAACGCGGTATCTTCATATTAATACCGTTCCATATCCAGCAGCGCATAGTCACAAGATAAAACATTTGGGTTGCCTAAAGCGAGAAAACAATTGGCGGAACTAAAAAGAACGGAATCTCGACAGGAAATCTGGGATATAAATATTGCATATTACAGAGAACGCCAAAGGCAGAATTTAAAATGCAGGTAATTTATCCTAATCTTTATTGGCTGGGCTATAGAAACCACTCATCTTAAAACTGGTGTGAGTGAATAAGCACTGAGTATTCGGCTTTATTTTACCACATTTGTTTTGCTAACAGCGATACCCCAAAATACGTAGGTATCCTCTTACGTTACAAGTCTGATGCACAAACAGAGCGGATGCTTTTTCTAAAACCTCTCAGAGGTTAGCTCATAGGTTCACCACCATCTCGCTCTATTGGCTTTTAGTGAATGGTTTCAATGTATAGTAAGTTATTTCCGTCGAAGCTGCTTTTATAATGCAAGGTATATCTAAACAATCAATGCTATTAAATTGCTTTCTTATCTGAAAAAGTCAGAAAATCTTAAAACTCCACGACGCCTTGCATCAACATTCCCAAGATACAACATGCAATGACCGTGATTGTCTTCGGCACAGGGCAACCAGAAACTTGCACAACTTGCACAAACCCAGAACCTTCCAAACATATATTAGCTCGTACTCCATCTTTTCCATTACTGAGTGCGAATTCACCATTAAAGTGGTAACGTCGAGCAATCTTGTTGTAGAGAATTGAATTGCCATTGTGTAACACAAACTCAGAAGGTTCGAGTTCTACTTGGTTGCAGGTATAAAGCTTGTTTATGATAAACACTGGTGCGTGTGAATACATCTTGTCTTTGTATATATTGTAAAACCGAGTAATGAGTTGCTGTTGAGAGTCAATGATTTCAACATCTATCTGTTTACGATACATTGACAAAAACGATGAAAATGTTGATTGCAATGTGACCTTTTTGGAAGGTTCAACATATAGAAACCAAGGCTGCTTTGAATTTAGCCTTATATTTTTTACACTAAGGTAAGGATTAGATGACGGTTCGTCATTTTGCAAAATCACCGAAATTTGAGAGCAATTATTAGCTGCAAGACTTTCATAGCTTAATGAAACAAGTTTCCAAGGATAAGGCCATGGATTTGAAAGGGAAGTAAACTCTTGTAACATTCGGGCGGAGGGCAATAACCCTATAATATTAAATCCGACAGTTGATGTCAGAGTTAGGTGGACACCTATAGGTTTGATGTACCAAGATCCGAACAGTTGATCACAACCGCCATTATGTAATCGAAACTGACCAGACGGACACTGAAGTGGGCGACATGCCGCATCTACCTGAGAAGACAAAATAGTTATGATTAAATTTTACATTTGACTAATAAGACGCTTATTTCAAGGGAGGTAATTCGTGATAAATTTGAAATTAAAGTCAAAACAAACAAAGCAATTATAATTATAGTATATAAATATATAATCAATATGATAAACCAATACTTTATCGCGTAGTGTAAAATGTTCGCGGGACAGAATAAAAATGCCCTATCTGAAATAATTTACGACATAAATTGTATTATAAGTGTGTTTTGGGGTGAAAATATGTTGCCATTTACATGTATCTTTATTTAATGATTAATGTCGTCTGTGAGCACATTTGCTAACTACCGTTAAAGGACGAATAGTCGTTAAGTTCAAAAGAAGGAATTGTTTATTCAATAGGTTGCAAAAACAACATACGTATGCTCATCAACGAAACGCAATATGTACGTGGAATGTTGATATAAATATTCATGTGAGGAACTCTTAAGGAACAAAAAATATGTGCGTGTATTATACAAACTGCTCTAAGTATAAATTGTTATTATGAAATAATATATAGATGCGGTTTCATTTATTGCTTTCGAGGGAATTTTTGAAAACATGTTGTGGTCATATTTATTAAGAGACATCTTTCAATAACTCTCGAAGAAAAGCGTTCATCTTTGTATAACTAAAATGTAAAAATATAAGTTAATGCTCCAATTAACAGACTTTAGACTTTCATATATTTGAATATTGTAAATATTTCTATTGTCATTTATGTTATACTTAGCATAGTTGTCTATTTTGTCTTGATATTGTCGGACAATATTGTAAAACTGTATATTCAATTCACTTACATTTCCAGAATCAGGACAAACAGTTGGCATTTCCGAAGTCTTGTCTTGTGTGGTTGATATTACAGCTGGATTAATGAGTCCAACAAATCCATCTTTATTAAATCGATTACCGGTACTTTCATCGTCCGTGTCTCGGCAGTAAATGTTTTGCAACCAAGGATGACCATTACATATGTAACAGAATACGTTGGCGTATATTTTTACTACAATGAAAGGAGAAAAGAGTCCACTGTAGCAGGCATCCCGAATCATTTCGACGGAAATATTCAACGCATTGCCGTCGGAGAAGTCAAAGTCTGTATCGGGACAGCTTTCTATTACATCTTTGTAACATCTATGTCGTGCTATATCCTTCTTTGCACCAGGATACTCAAAATCAACGTAACACTCTCTGGACAATGTTTTATTTTCGACACCTGACATAAAATGTGTCGACAGTGCGTAAGTACCATTTACATCAGAGAACAAGTTACAAGAGACATACGAATTCCAAGCCACGCCGTCGGTTACACCATAGGCTTTTGCACATGCAGTGTTCTTATAAATAAGTTTTGTCTTGTTTGAGTAAACCGGATACATACTTCCCCAGACGGCTACAGACACATCCCCACAGGCTGTACCTTGATTACCTGGCACATCAGTAATCATAGTGTAAGACTCTAAAGTAATTATGTCCAACGTCTCAATAGTCTTCGGCCATAAACAACGAGTCATAGTCAGCAATGAATTCTCGATGACGTCATTGTTTACAGTCAACTTTGGGAAACAGCAGTCATTTCTTTGTCCACAGTCTGCTGCGCAAGAACAAGCTGAAGATAGGAAAAGAGAGCAGAAGTTTATATTATTTAATTTATCAATTTCAAAAGGATACTATTAAACGAACAAATAAAAAAACACGAGGGGTTACAATCTTTGAATAGTCAACGCTATAGCATTTTACGCTGGGAGTTTAAACCTGGTTCTATGGTGCACCAACCTCATTCTTGACTTCTTACTTTTATGTGGAGTACTTCATGGAAAATTGTGCCTTAGGTTAAATTTCAGTTGTTGCTAAATTTGGAAAGCACTCACGATTTTCTTTTATAACAAATATGTGATGGTTTTTTTCATATTTTGACAATAAATCCCTTATTTTACCGCGAAATCATCATAAGCAATGACGTCTAGTAAACTTTTTCATGTCGTCAACTATCAATAATGTTTTTCAAGCAAACATGTATAAAATAATAATTATTATAACAACGATATTGAAAAAATAACATTGCAGCTACAACCTGGTGCTGTTTTGTGTGCATGAACTATAAGTGCAGCGGTTCTTGTTTTCCCTGATCAGAGTTTTCAGGGGATTTAAGTCGCATAGGTCTGTCTGTTTTCCCGTGTTCTAATCGATGGACATTAAGGATATGTGTGTTTTTTCAGTGTAAGATAGAATTTACTTCACCGATTGAACTCCGGAACTGGTATTCGCCACTCGTGAAAATATATAATTCCGGAGTTCACGAGTGAAATGTATTTCTATCTTTCACTGGTAAGAACAAATTTTCTTTTTATTTGATGCTTTTAATGACTTTTGTCTTAATTTGACAGAAAAACTTCATGAAATGGCTGCAAAACGCCTGTGTATGACGTGACGTTATAATGTCGTATACTCAAACTTGAGCCTGTTTTCTAAACGTTCACATTCGGTATGTTACAGTATGTACGTTTGGGTAAAAAAACGTGAAATACCACAGTTTTTTGCCAGGAAAATTATATAATTCACTGGAAAACATACAATAAATTTCGATTTTTTTTTCTTCATATGCTCTAAACATGTATTCGTGTATACATCTTATACGACAAAAAGATGATTTCATATAGCACGTAACTTTACATTTTAAAGTTATAGTCGCTACACCAGTACTAAAAGAAACTAGTTCGGACTGTTGACATCATCAACACATAGTTTAGAGTCAAGTAATTAGAAATTGAATAAATTACCATTTATATCCTTTCGACGACAATAACGTGACGATTATTTTGACATCTCAACGATTTACTGTAGGACGGCCGAAAAGTATTTTAATTTATGAAAAAAATTATCGTTTCAAAAGTCGGCACTGATTTGTCGTAGAAAATCCTGTGTTATTTATTTCTTTTTAATAAAAAGTCCTTGCTTTGGTGGTTATTTAGAAGGACACGGAATCATCGATCAGTATTTTTACACCATTCGTCCTTTGAATGCATTGAATTTTTTCTCTCAAACACCAAATAGTTAAAAATTGATTACATGTGACTGAAAAAATCTGATAACTTGAGATAATTTAATCGAAGCCCATTTTTAAGAAAAAAATCTAATTTCAGTGTTGCTGTTTCTTTTTACTTTATTGTGAAAATAACAAAGTTGCTCCAAAACAATTATTCAATATTAACCTTTATCTACCATGTAATTATTACATTGTATAAATCACTTTTTGCAATGACATAAAAATTAATGACTGCTAATTAGATTACCTAATTTACGGAATATTCCGTTACAGGCTTTCAGCGGTAGCCCGAATTTTACGATTTGACAGATAAAAATATTACGCAGATTTACGTTACGGGTTTTAAAATCGTAAAAAAAGTATACTTTGTACGTTACGCGTGTCCGACAAGACATCAGTGTCCGCTTTTGAGAGTTCAGAATTTCTGCACGTTTTTAAACGTCATGGTCGTCCATTCGGAAAACAGGATCGGTCGAGAGAAAAAATAAACATATGAAAAGTATGGCTTGTCAATGATCTTAATAACCTGTTGATTTTGACATAGCCGAGGAGAAATTGTGCCTCCTTCTAAGTGGCTTAATATTTTACATAACACCTACCCATTTCTTGAGTATTATCAAATAAACAATTCTCAATCTTTGTTCATGTTTTTTTTCTTTCTTAAGCAGACCATGTGTGCGTGTTACTTTTTATAATTCATATCGAATCCATATGCTGAGCCGTCGTGTTGGCCATTCTGACTACATAACATCTAAAATGCCAACTAAAGCAGCGGCTCACCCAGTAACTCAATATGAAAAAGGAATAAGGAACCGGGAAACGGGAACTAACTTTACATTCATCTTTTTTTTGGCAATTCGGGTACATGCTGATTTTTTAGTTTAATTGATGACGATTAAAATGATATTTAATTTACGCTTCGTGAATTTAAATTAGTTAAGAACAGCATTTTAAAGAATAAATCTTCATAAAAAGTTTAGAGTGCAAACCAGTACAAATTGAATTCAGTTTAAAACAATTAATTTTAAATAAAATCGTACACATTTTATGAATAGTTTTAATAACCGAAATATAACAAAATCCCTATACCCAGCTAATAATTCTGAATATTCTTTACTTGAATTTTTTCTAAAGTGTGCATATTACTTTATAACTAGCATCTCACTCAAAATAAACGCATCGACCACATAAAACACCACACCTAATAATTCACAGTTTTTGGAAATTTCGGAACATGCTGTTTAATCAGTTTATTAGCGGACGCTGTAATAAATTATTTTGTTGCTTTTTTCTCATTTATATCCGCTTCGTAAATTAATATTTGATGTTGAAATAACATTCTCAATATAAACTAACTTGCAGCATATGCTTGAACTTTATATCTGTCGTGTTCTGTAGCTTTCAAATGTCCCTTGTCATCTAAATAGATGAAAAGGGCACTCTGAAAACCACCGAACAGGACAAATATAAAAATACTGCAGGCTCGGTTTGATTGAGCAAGGTATGCATATGGCGGTGAACATGGAACCTTCAGTGAGGTATTTTCAGATAAATACCATTCCAAGTTCAGCGGCGTATGGTCCCCAGATAAAAGAATGGGTTTGCCCTAAACGAGAAAACAATCGGCGGAACAGTTTAGATCAATTTATAGCTGCTAAGGTCATACTTACTCATGGAGATTGTTGTCATCAGAATCTTAACCATAAAACAGATTACTTAAATAAGTAACTTAAACCAAAGGACAGCGACAAAACGGTTGAAATTATTAGTAAGGAAACAAAGAAACAAACAGTGAAACACTGAAGATATAAGTAATCGAACATGAGAATAGAATCATGGCGGTTGGAGAAATCAGAATTACGAAAGTTTCCATTGCCAAAATCATTAATTAGCGTTATGGTTCTCTCGATGATAACATACACGTACAAGACCAAATCACTGTGAAATCAAGTAAAACCCGAATCCTAACATGTACAACATATCATCAACAATAAAACATAACCGAGCACTAACCTTTACAACACGACGTTAACCCGGGTGTTGTAGACGCAGCAGAAATTCCTGTATGTTCAGGACAAACATTTGACCCGGGACAAAACTGTCTAATAAGCTCCGGTAGCAATTCTCGTATGGTGCCATTAGAAGGCACAACATCACCACTATGAGAGAGCAAAACACACAAAACAATATGTATGTTCATAATCATTTTTAATTTGTCAATGTTTTAAAAAAAGTTTTCGATCAACAGCATTTAACAACAGCATAGTCGGCTATTTTCAAACCACTGAATTTAAAGTTTTCAATCAACAGCATTTAGCAAGAGCTTAAACAACCTTCAGAGTCCGAAAATTCGTAATTCTGTCTTATTTATAACAAATACTTGCCGACACCTCTCAGACGATACGTTTCCACCATCATTTAGAGGCTCGTTATTGGTAGCATATCTAAACATCCTTTTTAACACAACACTCTGCTTAAACGTTGAAACAAAGGATAAATAGAAATGAAACAGACTGTCAACACGTGGAAATTTTATGAAAACTAATTGCCTAATCTAGCATTTGTAATAAGCTAAAAAACATCAAAGCAAAAATTACTTATTTTAATGATATTAACCGTCTTCCAGACAAATTTCACAATAAATTAAGCACCTGCCTAAAAACTTTAATTAAAGTGATCCTGATTACTTGAAAAAATGTAACTGTTAAAATTGTTTGATGAAACGTCATCTTTGCATTGAGGAAACCCGAGGGAATTCTCATATTCAAGAATTGTATGAAAAATTCATTGAATGTTTTAGTGACTTGTATCATTAAAAATATCTCTTGACTTAACAATTCGTAAATAGATGAGGGGAACAGGAGAAGCCCATAAGCGGCTGTATATCTTCTTATATATTTTATTTTTTGTGCAGAAATACCATTATCAGGTCAAGAATAAACTCATGAATACTAAAGTAACATCAATTAAAAGAAAAATAATCATTCACTTTTAATTCTCATTGAATTTGCAGACGATCCTACAGCGACATTTTACACGACCAACAAAGCCATTTGCCGCTGCATCGTATTGAATGAGTATTTATTTAATAATTATTATAACTATTTTTATTAAAAATGTAAGCACACAAAATACATGTAAAGCTATTTCTGCTGCCATTAAATATATTCGTTATTGCGCGGTATCAGCCTAATATTCTTTAAAACTTGACTTCAAGACTAAAATTCTTCAAGTTTACATTCGCCCAAATAAAACCTTTTTTGTAAATATCCGGATACGAATAGGGGCTGGGCTAAAAGACTTATTACCAACCTGTGAAATATCGAATTTATTCACTTTGTAATATGTTCAAGCGGGAAAAGCTTTAGCAATAATATTGTGCGATTGGTGGTCGTTAATAAAAACAAGTTCAAGGCACCTAATAGAAACATGTGTTTAATGAATGCAGCATGATTTATGATGATTAAATCCATTTAGGAACAGTAGAGAATGTCAACAGAAACAATGTGATAATTTGAATTCTTACTTATCAAAGCCGATCACAGCTGGTGTGTACGCCTTTCATCGCACTGACAAATGTGCCGTGCATTAAAACAATGCACGAACGTTAATGCATTTGTACGAATCAGGATGTAATAACGTCAATCTAACGAAAATTTACGAGCCTTAAGATGACTGAAACTGATAATCGTGATTGAAGAATTGGTCTAATACAGAAGGGTACATATGTACGGATGACAACAACATCCATACAACATTGAGTGCCTCTGATACATGTACATGAACTAGTCAAATGCATAACTTCCCTTTAAATAAATTTGAACAGTTAATTAAAAATTTCAAAACTGGCATTGATAAACATTATATACTTACTAATTTACAGGAAACACCCAGATGAAATGCTACGTAATGTAGCGTATTTGCTTTTAGCTTAAAATGTTCAAAATTAAGGTCTACAAAACAATGAAAATAACTGGCAGAGAGTTAAACAGTGCTTTAATTAATATTACCTTAAACACATGCGTATTACAAACTGGATACAGTTGTGGATATGGGAAAAACATAAACCGAAGTATTGTAAGAACAAAGGGTCTTAAATCAGAATAATAATTATAAGTAGTTCTCCCCCTGGAGTTGTATTAACGTTTGAAAACATATAAATACTACTTTTATTTTACTCGAGAACATTAAACAAATAATGATTTATACCTCAGACACACTCTTTGATTTACTTCAATTGAAAACATTGTTGTATTACTACTCGTTTTAGAATACGGGACAATTTGTTTACTGGTGTCGAGTTAATATTTTGTGCGGACAGTTGATACCCGTTCCTGAGCCTCGCATTCTTCATACCAGTTCTAGGCAGCAGACATTATGCTTTAAAACACCTCTGGAAAATCAAATCGCGAACAAGTGAAATAAAGTGAAATAAAGACCCCCAAGATGTATTGTATGTGGGACATCACATATTTACAAATGTAAAGAAAAGCAAAACGCGAACAAGTGAAATAATGACCCCAAAGGTGTATTGTCTTTGGGATATCACATAATATAAAAAAGAAATATATCAAAAATGAAATCTGCTTTTCGAAAGACTTGCCTTATTGTTTCCTTGAGGAATTATTATTAATAAGACTCACAGTCAAGATTTTATCAAATGAATGTCTTTGATGTTCGAGCTGTTATTCAGGGGAGGCTAATCTTGCATAGGGAAAACATAAGCTCAAAATTTTAAAAAAAAGATAGGAAGAAACACATTGTCGGTAAGATTTTTGTTAATTGGCAGTTCTTGTAAAAAAAAGTAATAACTAAAATGTAAAAAAACAACATCTTTGATCTGACCCATTTGTATTGCAGACTTTGTAACTTAGCAAGCTGTCAAAAACCCTGCTCTGGAGATAAAATTTGTATCTAGTTAAAATTATCCTTGCTGAATATAATTGATAATAGATATTATATTAATTTTTGACGGTTTACCAAGTGTATAAAAATAAATATACCACATGTAGTTATAATTTGCTGTACATAAAGGATACACAGTAAGTAATCGTTTGTTGTAATCATCTTTTTAACACCTTTAAGTAATGCAATATGCAGAATGTGAAATATGCATACCAGGAATCGCCACTTTCAGACAACACAGCCTCCATACACAGTCAAAAAAGCAAAGAGAAAAAGACCGTGTAGGTAAGAAATATTAATCTGTTTAAAAATAGACACCACACACAATTAACGAAAATGAGAACCCGATAGGTTGCCGCATTGGAACGGTCAGTGGCAAAGCTGTTTGCCACTGAGAGAACCAGGTTTTAGGGTGAAACAACCTCACACTTGCCCCAACAGGTTCTCATATCAACACACAAGTACAAGTTGTTTTGTGAATTTGTTCCAACCACCCATCAATTTGACAATGTTACATGCAAAAGAACCCAAATGTATAAAACATAAAAAGGTAATAGCGTTGTCAAGCAAAAAAGTGGGTACTCATTGACCTTACTGAGACCAAAGGACCTAGAATAAAATATTAGTCAACCTCCTCCTATACTCACACTTATCAAAGCATGTTTTTAAATAACCAGATTCTGTAAAAAAGTGGTTTTAAAGGTCAATATTGCGACTACCCCTCAAAAACAAGCACTTTTGCCAGACCTATGAGTGTTCTTAATAGCGAGGTTTTACTGTATTGGTTCAGAAGGTCCACCATTGATACCAGGCATAAACATTATGATGAAGTTTACATTAATTTTATTTTCAAGATGAAAATGAGTGTGATTTTCATTTTCAAGGTCAACATTAGATTTTGACACATAAAAGTCAATGTTGATCAGGAAAAGGTCTGAGTTTCAAAAATTAAGAAAATAGATGAGAGTCAGCCGGGAATCGAACACGAACTGCTGCATGGCAGACGAGTATTCTACCACTTAATCAACCATGCTTACGATTGACATGGATTTTAAAACGGTATATAAAATTAATGATCACTCCACTCTGTTAAAAAAACAATTTTATATCAAGATTTTCTGAATTGAAATGTACGAATGTCGATGTAATTGTTACATGTATACTGTACTACTGCCACAGATTTCTTTTCAAAGATTACAACTGAAACTTGTTGTTTTATTGTAGTTTCTATCTTTAGCTTTAGGTGATTTCAAGTACTTTTTGGGCTAGTTTCTCTTATTTCGAACATATCAGTATATATTTCAGAAACTGAAATGTCAACCTTAGATGCTCACATATGAGTGCTTCGGCGACATAGAACGGAATAGCTTGTGATAGCGTTGTTTCTCCGAGAAATCGACGAACCTATGTTTTTAATTGTAAAGAAGGTGAGAAGATTTTCCCAATGGCAACTTTGTTCTGGAGAAAACTCAACAGATTCAAATATTGTTGTTTAAGGCCGATAAAATTAGCAGAATGTAGATCAAACGTCGTTAATAAATTTTAACCGTATTTTAAACAGGATGCGTTTAAGAAGATCGTCATTTTATGATTCTACAACAATTGTTATAATTAATTACTTCACTATACAATAGTAAAGACTGTACCGGCTTACAGTAACCATATTGCAACCTAATGCGGTTAATACACATGTGAAGAGGTTTAAAAGATTTACAGACTGTAATGACTTATTTTCACGATGAGACTACTACATTCTCAACCTTGCCGTGTTTCATGTTTCAAACACATTCAACTTGTTAAATAACCAAGAATAAAAACGCAGTTGCACACAAGCTTTTTACACACCAAACAGTTATATACTTTTTTTGTTATCAACATCGTTAACGTAGTAAAAATGTCAATTAAAATATTCCAAATTTCCAAGTTTATTACATTTTTTCTCAGTATGTACAAACATAAACATGAGAACATATACACACCAAACAATATTCTTATTCCGATCACGTCATGTCTAGTAAGTTTATTTTATAAGTGGACAACCCAGAGAAAGCGTATTTTATTTCGTTGATGACCCGCGTCAGTCGAGCGGAAAGCTCACGCTATCTACACAACTGTCACCGGTCAACTCTGTGTGTTTCAATACACGGTATGAGTATAGAATGCAGATTACACGTGTCAGATAATGAAAATGAATGATAGGTACGGTGCAGTGGCGAGTAATAGAAGTTAGTGCAGATATTATGGAATTAAATGCATAATAACAGTAAGTATAACAGTTAATTATAATCTACGCAAAGAAGAGAAAAGGACCTAAACTGTGTTTTCTTTTGCTGGGTTGAACTCGAGTAGGAGGTAGACGGGCATATGTCCTCGGGATAAGTGCAATACAATGGTAATATATATTAAACACTAAAGTCTGTCCCACCTAACCGTGAAACACATTTTCTGAATTTATCATGCATCGTTTTAAAACAAGAATACCACCAATCGACGCAGGAAAAAAATCCATGGGGGTGGTCTTTCCTTAGATTTTTGATATTTTGTTCAGTTACGAAGATATTTGTGTTTGTTTCCACCCTATGGGAAATTTACATTGTTTATTTTGGTTGCCATTCGAAAATTCTCTTTGTCGGAGGTTTGCCGGCAAACGTCACGCGGATTACCAAGGAAATAAAAGTAAGTAGCTGAGGGGATGTCTCACAGTCATTAATCCGCGTAGTTGTGATCATTAAATATTTGAAATAAAAATGGAGGTGTTTTTAAATAAATCTATGAAGGAAATTCGATGAAGTCTACGATGCCGATATGAACGAACATTAAATCTTGACGAAAATAATACGGATTATTGTCAATAAAAGCTAAAATTTAGTCACATTCAATTTCAAGAAATAGGCTGTTTACAAAAAAATTTCTTACCTTGAACACCAGGAATCCAAGAAAAATTATTCCGATAAAGAATTTTCACTTAAAATTATCACGAAGCTCATATGGTCAATGACGGCACCATGCTGGGATGAAACATAACCTTCTGCAGTATGTTTCAAACATATGGCATCGGAGAAGCCATCTTTAGTTTACATCCTCATAACGACAATGTTTTTGAATTTTATCCGCTCGCTGACTTACTATGCATATTTCTATTTCACCTTTTTACATGAAACCAAGCCTCATTCCAAGAAAATAGTTGAATGTAGCCTGAAAAGTCTAGCTAGAACCGGATTGCAGTCGCGCGCAATACTGCATAGTAGGTACCGAATCAGGGCAAGAAGTAAGTTTTCCGAGGTCTCCAACGGGGACTTCCAGAATAAATGTTTCGCGAGATTTATGGAATAACGGCTATGTTATTTTAAATGTGGCTATCCATGATATAAATAGCTTTTATATATTTTAGGTACGTTTACAGTAATGCTATTTTATTTAATTATTACTTGCAATACCATGCGCTATTCGGGTTTACGATCTAAAGTTACGATTATCAGGGGCGGAGCCAGAGATTAATTAATTTTACTCCAGTAGTAGAGGTTTCGGAAAAGGTCTAAATTTGTTTAAGGTGGTATCATTTGTCACAATATTCTGTTAAAGTTGGGGGGAGTGTGGTGACCTATTTTCATAAAATTCATGTTTTTTAATAATTATAAATCTTCTTATTACTGCAAATATCAATTATAGGGCATATAAATGTTACAGGTCAATCAGGAATTATAAAAAATTATAAATATGAAACAATTTCTCTCACTGAGTGTAGCCTTATTGCCGGGAGTCCAAACTTCCAAATTATCCACCATAGTATTAAACTACAGTCACAGGGAGGTTGTCTATATATCAAGGTTAACAATGTCTTAGAATTTAGTTCGATAAACTTTACTAGAACAATAGTTATAAACAATGAAAACATGAATGTCAAATTTTCCTTTTGTAGTCACTGGGAGAAACATGTTTTGCTATTGTTCTAGTACAGTTTATTGAACTAAATTCTAAGACATTGTTAACCTTGATATAGACAACCTTCCTGTGACTGTAGTTTAATACTATAGTGGATAATTTGGAAGTTTGGACTCCCGGCAATAAGGCTACACTCAGTGAGAGAAATTGTTTCGTATTTCTAATTTTTTATAATTCCTGATTGATTTGTAACATTTATATGCCTTATAATTGATATCTGAAGTAATAAGAAGATTTATAATTATTAAATAACATGAATTTTATGAAAATAGGTCACCACACTCCCCCAACTTTAACAGTATATTGTGACAAATGATATCACCTTAAAGTCTACATTGTATAAATGTATTTCGTGATTGTAATTTTTCCACGTGGTACAATATGAACGATGAGTGACCTGTGTCCGACATATCATGGTGATGTAAACATGGTAAAGCATCGTGGGTAAGGCATATGGTTTTATAAAGATGCACAAAATTAGACAACGGCATTTTTAACTAGCGGTAAATCTGATATTAGAAATAAACATTGTTTACATGTGTTTGTTCGCCAAAGATTTTTCAAATTTCCTGTTGATTTAATTAGCGTAGTAGACTGAATACGCCAGAGCCGGGACGGAGTCTACATCAGTCAGCTAAATCATCGTATTTCTTGTGTATACATGTGGTGCATGCGCTTACTTTCTATAAGATATAACGATAGCTGCAAACACCAAATTAATAAGAGTTTGGGAACATAAATAGCTCAGTAGGTAGCGAGTCTATCTCTGTGTCTAGGGATCCTCCGCTACTTCAACTAAAAATACTTATTTTGAATCGTGGTCCAGTGTATAGAATCTATCCACCGTCCTAAAAATTATCGAGGGATAATCCTTAAATTCCGCTGTATCTTGCCCTAGCATCCGAAAATCTAAAATGACTAATACTCTTCTGTAGCGATGATAAATAAATTTAAATGCACAAACGGTTTTTAGTTCAATTTTGGAGACTCGCTTCGCCTTCTCAGTTTTCTGCCGATCACCAAAATCGAACTTTATTTTATACTTTAAGAACAACATACCACCATACGTACAACGTTGCATCTATCCAATGTTGTCGAATTATTTGAACTTAAAATCTACGGTTTTGTGTTATTTTTATCAATAAAATCGCGCTACGGAACGTGACATTGTAAAAGAATGTCGATATTTTTTATTTACTTTATGATGAGATTGTGTCCTTTTCTCTATTAATAAGGACCATAGACGGACGGGTACAGGTACTGATGCTAAATTAAGTTGCACTTTGGGTACGCAATCTAGTGCGTCGTAATGAACGTTTGAGATCGTGCCAAGTCCAAGAATTAAATCAGACTTCTACCGTGTTCCGTGGGGTCATCGTTGATTCGCCCTGTCGACCACTTGAACGAGACCAAGAAAACTTGAACGAGAAAGATCATGAAAACACTATGCGAAATCGCAAAAGCACGATGCGAGATCGCGAGAACATGATGGAAGGGCAAGATGCGTCGTGTTTTTGCGATCTCGCCACGTTGTCTAGCTACCTTGCATCCTGTTCTCTCTTTTTTGTGATCTATGAAGACGAGACCATGAAAAGACGAGAACATGACGACATGAGGTAGCTAAAACAAGTTGCGGGGCCCTCTCATCGTGTTCTCGGGACCTCGCATTTTGTTTTTGAGACTTCGAATCTTGTTCTCGCGTTCTCGTCTACAGTTCAGCGGAACAGAACAGAACATCATCTTTATTTTCCCAGAAGTGTGGTACATGTAACATGGGAACAGTCAATATGTAATATGGTGGAAAGCAGATTATAGGTTCATTTAACATAAATATCAAGGTGTTAAAAACATATTTTGAATAAAACGAGATGCATTTAGATTGGTCAACAGCGAAAATAAAGCAAAGATAACCGTAATCATTAATGTTTTTCTCAAAAGCTCCCGATCAATATCTTTTTCTATCTTTTTTGTTTATGTTTTCCGTTTTCCCACTAAATCTATTTTTAATGTTAATATGTATGCTAAATGTTACGATTCTCTGTTCGTTTCAAGTAATTCGTAAATGAGCAAAAACACACTCTTAAAGAAAAAAAATCTATAAATACAGAACAAAGGATTCCAAAGTCCAACCTTTAACTCAAGTACAAAATAACAAAAGTCTAGTGATTTTTGTTTATGTTGACATTCCGTCATAAAATTTTAATATTTAAAGCGATTTGTAAATTGGAAAGCGGTCTCGTTTTCCGATGTATAATCTCCTGTTACGCCCCAGTAATATTCAGATTACGTCATCAAACACTGTCATTATTTAGGTCAATGAACTTTGGTGCAAGTTTAACGATGTCGGTGCGATCATAATTATTAGAATGACGGCATGTCTATGACGAAAGAAAATACTAGTAAGTTGTAGATTTTTTATTTTACTCACTTTGTGTATAAAAATAACTCACTTTCTGGACATACTTGTTTTAATCATTATTCATTCATCCGTGTTATAACAGAGATGAAAATGTTAGCACGACCTCGCCATAATACTAAGTTAACAAGAACGTTGAAACTGCCCCTTCATGACGTTGCGAAATTTATCGCACGTGAGATATCGCGGCAATAAATGGACGTAAACAAATAACATTAGCGTCTATGGGGAAAATGAAACTTTTACAAATAACTATTTTATAGGTGTTTAAATCCAAAAACTAAGGAAAGACCACCCCAATGGATTTTTTTCCTGCGTCGATTGGTGGTATTCTTTTTTTTAAAACAATGCATGATAAATTCAGAAAATGTGTTTCACGGTTAGGTGGGACAGACTTTAGTACATTGACATAGCATAACAAAATAACATAAATAATTAAAATGACGAAAAATGGAACTCTGGCAAATCAATCCCACAGCTTATAAATATACATATACTCACAAATTCATTTACATCATATGCATTAAGAAAAAACTTGGAAAACAGTTACTTCCATATACAGTTTTACATAATGATTTCATACATTATGCATTTTAATGATATTTTATTAGGAATATGAACTATGGCAGACCTTAACCGAAAGCGAAAATGTAAGGTCGACATTTTCTATAAACACTTTCTTTTTATTGAGTATAACATTTCAAACGAGTCCACCATTTTGAAGTAATGTACTAAGTTAAAGAAATTCGCCACGAAGTACAGAAATATTTTTTGATAACTAAAGTCGTCCTGCGATATGACATCATATTTGAGCAGACGACATTGCGTTTTATGCTTTTTGTGTAAATAAAAATATAATGTTGGAAAATTGTTACAATCTTGAGTGCGTGCATGTGAAAGTAGCAAATAAAACAATTAAAATATCAAAATGTTCAAATAAACATGGCGTAAAACAGCATCGTTATTGGCACATAGTGAAACAACCGTGAACCAATCTACCTTCAGTTTTACTAGATTCGAATACATTTAACTCGGTTACGTGACACAAACAACGATATCGGGTAATGATTGAATCTATTAATAGGACAGTTATCATACATGGACTGCGATCCGACAAACTAAGACGGAAATTTGAGGAAAGAAATAACAGGTCAGTGTTTTAAAGTATTCGGATATTTATATCAAAATATTTCCATAAATTTGCCGTGTCTAGTTTTTTTTACTTTACAATGTTTCATTTATTTTATTCAATTAAGCTTAGACGTTTCAATTTTAGATAAGTAACGTTAAGCTTTATCAATCAAACAAAATGCTGATCCCTCTGTGAAAACTTACATGTTAAAAACACATATTATTTATCAAAATGAAATTTTCAAAAACACTATTTGGCAATTTCTGAATCGGTAATTTATTGTCGGTCATCCTGATGACCGACATATTATAATCGACCAAACTTGAGATCTTTAGCCTGAACACCGGTTAACAGTGACTCACGGTCCAGAACGGATAAGTTAGACTATGCCACCTGTTCCGCACTTTAGACAAAGCCGCCAGTCTAAAGCTTGAGAATGCTATTCCGTTCCACCTGTTTGCAAGAAAAGTCTTCTAAATGTTGATGAAACAATATTTGAACATTGTAGTTACATCAAATCAGAAATTGAGCTGATCAATAACGACATGTTAAATTTTGTAAACATAAGTGTGTTGTATTTTCTACGGGGAAAAGAAATAATGTTATGCGTCTTTTTTTTAGAAAGTCACGCGATGCAGACCTTTAAAGCAAAATATTAGTTGCATATAAGTTGAACTGATACTTTATTTGAATCAAACAACTGTTCAGGATGATGCCATATCTGAAATAGATTCGTTCCATTATCTTGAATTTGTTCGTCAAAAGCAAGACATCGCTTATGTTTTCTTAGAGACTAACGAATAATCGACTTTGGCGGGAAAGGCTGACTGTAAACAAAAGTTTACAAAAAGCTAGTCGGTCATTAGCATAACTTTTTAACCGAAAAACACATGACACTGAAGTTAAAACTTTAAGCCACTTTGAAATGAAAGCGCTTAATTTTTATTGGATGTCATACAAACAATTAGTTATTTATATATCCTTTGTTTTGAAGGAATGCATTAATTAGCTTGTGATAAATCTTATCATTTTTGCAAACATTATTAATAATTTACTTGACAGTACCATAATTGTTAGGTTTGTCAAACTCTACTACTTCGTCTAACACAATTTTTGTCAGAAAGTAAAGAGAAAGCAAGGACAATCAAGTTGTAATTGTATTCCAAAATCTAGAGTTTATGTTCAACAACAAAATTTTGTCACTATCATAAGGTGGGGTGGGGGTGGGGGATGGGGTAAGAAGCATGACAGGGACTCAAAAATATTATATTTACTATTCTGATCTTCAACAATTTTTTAGAACTTCAACATGCAATATATCGCTGGTTCTTGCACATTTTCTTGTTTTTGTTTGTTTGTTTTAATGATGTCAATTTCAGTGTATTCCATGTTAGATGAAATAATGCGGGTTTCAAAAACTCATGTCCATGCGTTCATTTTGAAAATTGATGAAAACTTCTATCCATGCGTTACCATTATTTTTTTCTTTCTTGTGGTATAAATCACTAAACATACGGTCGTGAAAAAGTGGAGGCTTATAACATAAAAGAAGATGTTTTAAACAAGCATTTAGGACGAAACGAACACTCAGAACTGTGCCTAATTGTCAAAATACTGTCTTTTAAAGAAAGAGTTTTTTGCGATTTCCTGTGCAAATGTTGTGAATGTAACGGAAGTTTAGCGAATGTGAGATGACAATTGTTAAAAGTAAACACAGGAGGTCAGCGAATTTGCAATTTGTTTGCGATTTCCAGTGCAATTTTGGTGAATGTTCTCAAAGGTTACCAGATGTTAAGCGAATGTGACATGACCATTGTATAAAGTAAACATAGGAGATCAGCATGGGCAATATTTTTATCTTATATCATAAGCGTAGTCAATGGGGCGGCGGAACGCTAAAAGACAATCATCAATACGCTCAATTAGCTGCAAACGACAGAGATTAACGACTAGGATGGCCACAGGAGGTTAACTGCACTTTATGGTTACACGTTCAGAGTGCCAGGGTAGCATCAATAATGATTTTGTTTATTGTATTTGTCTAATATCAATTTATAGGATAAATGGTGACATGTTACCTCAGTTTTGGTGTCCAATATTGACAAGTACTTCGTTAGTCAAGTATGTTGAAAAATCATTTCAATCCATAATTAGTTGTTATCAGCTAATCAACCTCATAACTTTGCTTTTCCCGATCGCACTTTGGGAATGTTAAAACCCGAGCTGCGAGCGTTTAAACCTAGTTGGTTTAATGACTACCCATCTCTTCATTAGTTATAAGTTATGAACATTACATTTGACCTTTTATTCGCAATTACTCATTCAGAGGGACATTTATATACAATGCTCTTTCTCAAAGATTTGCATAAAAGTGTTCAGTTTTGAGCTTGTTGCGCAAAAACTGCCTGTTTTTGAGATCTATCTATTTCTCTGTTCTTTTGATGTCCAAGTTGGAGCACTAATTACGATGAGGTATTTTATGTTTTTGAAATGCTTAAAAGTCTTTAACAGACTCAAGCAAACCGAGCCTGCAATATTTTAATATTTGTCGTGTTTAGTGGTTTTCAAAGTGACCTTTTCATCTATTTTAAGAAAACAAATTAAACGATTGTTTTAAAATTCAGACTTGGTAACCATTCTGTACGTGCATCTGTATTTTTATCATTTAAACTTTAACTTTTTAATTTATGTTACAAATTTCCCGTCGCTCCAATATTCAAAACTTGCCCTTGAATATATGCATTTTCAAAGAAATACGAATTGATTTATTTTGATTCCCCGATTACCTCTCAAAACCACATCTATCCATGCGTTCTCTTCTTGGGATCTATAGTGAACGGCTGGACTAGTCGCAGTTGCAATCCAAATTGAGTTTAACTTGTAAAAGATTTCCGGGGATACCCTGACTCCAATGTCTGCTTCCCCATACACATGCAATATAACGGATCTGGATTCGGTCTTTTGTCGATACTAAACAATAACATTATTTTGACAAGTACAGTTAGGTAGACAACACAAGCACTATCAGTTCTCTTGTTTATGTATTGTACATACAGAGAAATGTAAATGGAAAAAAAACTTGAAACTTGAAACTTCAACTTAACTCACAAATGGCTTGTCAGATACAATCTACGTGGCATTGGTCGACGGAAAACTGGACAAATCCTTGACTTCCATTGGTCCAAAAATAAATGCAAGCACGAATACATATTTATTCTATTAATTTATCTGCTAATGACCGACTAGCTTTTTGGAAAGCTAAAACTTGAAAAATAATACAGTCGTTAAATAAATTGTTATAAAACTGACAAAATGGCTGCCAAACACAACAACGATACACTCTTACCATTTACTCTAACTAGGTTTGGTAGAACGTAAGCTTTCACAATCAATGATAGAATGAAAAAAGGTGAAATTTCCATAACGAATTTAAGAACATAAAGCATCTTGTTTACCGGTAAACAATGAATAAGGATTTGTCTGATTCGGGATTTCTAGGTCAAGTTCAGGACGAAGTTGCCAGTTGGGAAACATTTTCGTTAAACTACAAAACATCTCAATTGATCAATGAATGCCAAATTTTTAAAAATCGTAGCCAAACTATTTGAAAGGATTTTTATAGATAAAGGAGGTGACTTTTAGTGGAGAGTAACTTACTTCTAGCGAGCAAAATATGTACTGAATGGTGAAAATTCGTAATTTTCAAGAAATTAAGCCCGACGTGGTTACTTTTTACATTTTTTTTATTTAGTCTTCGTCTATCAGAAGAACCTTAAAGTAAAGTTCACTCGGTTGTTCTATATTTCATGTTCATTTAAATATCCATTAACGCCTATCGTCCCGTATTTAGGACACTTACGGAATTATTCATTGTTATTATTAAAAAGTTGTGGTTATCTCTATGATGTGGCGGAGCTATCAGTCCATTGTATCAGGCAGCACTAATAAGAGATGAAACTGAAACAAATTTTCTGAATTCACAAGGTCGAACTGACAAATGCCAGACACAAATTTCTTTGAAAAATATGGCTCGCAAATGGAATGCACTTATGTTCAGGAAAATAATAAAAAATATTTGCAATATGGAAATGTGTGTGTTTAATAGTATGCAAAATTAATACTAGAAATATAAATACCTTATTAGCTAACTTTTCTTACACTTTTTACTGACCATTAAGATGTCCAAAATGTTGGACGCTAAGCATATATGTGTGACTAGGTGTAGTTTTTATATGTTTAAGTTAAAGTCTTAGTCTTAGTAATTTCATAGTTAGGTACAGGTAATAACATTCAAGTCCCTGTGTATTTTATTAGGTGATCAGTGTTTACATTTTAGTGAGCTGTTTCTAGAAAGTAGTTATTTTTAGTTCAGTGTGTAGCATGACACTTAACCTTAATTCCGATTGGTTTATTTATGTCATGTGTCAGAGTTCATGACCCTGGCGGGAAGGAAAGATCTAGTGAGATAGTTTTGGTACAGTTGGAAGGTGCTGCGTTTTGAGAGCCTTGAGATTTTGTTGCATTTATTTGTGGTTCTTGGAATAGGATATTCTTTGTTCCGTTTTGCTGACACCAGATTGCACTAGATGAGAGTTGGTTGAGCCAAGTGAAGATGTTTATCTCATTGATAAAGATCGTGTTGTTTACTTGGATTGTACTGTATTGAAGCTCTTGGAAATACATGACTGTATGTAGATCTGGAAGTGAACTCATATGTGCAATAGTAAAGATGAAACTATATTATAGGTGTTCATTATTGTTCATCACGGACTTAACAAAGACCCTCACCCGAACCTAGAACTATATATATTAATTATTGGTTCATCGCAGGTTACAAAATGGCGCCCAACGTGTTTTGATGGACAATATTTGGACTTAAATATTTGTGTGTGTATTTGTACAAAAACTTTTAAATTTGTGTTATTTGCACAACAAACTGGTTGCACAAACTGCTGGTGGATATAGTGTTTCATTGATATTTAGTCACCTTATTTGGGGAACATTGGAATACTTCCTGTGTGAAAAATACCATAAATTGTTATTTGGAGGACTTGTCATAGTAGATAAATCTTCAATTCGTCGCTAGACCATATATCTTCAATTCATCGCTGGAGTATTTATCTTTATTTCGTCGTTAGAGAGGATCTATGGCCCGGGTAACACTCAGTAAACATCATTGCGCAATCTTCTAGAACCATCACGGAATCATCGGATCACCGGATTGAGGAACTTTTCATTTGTGAAAACATTCACTCAGTAGTGTTAGACATTATTTGATGAACAGTAAAAGACATTTATAGTGATATCATTCAATTCAAGTTGCAAGCTTGAAGAATTCAGTGGATCTACAGTTGGTGAGTTGAATAGATTAAGCTGAGCGAATTTGTTTTTTAATCAGTCTTGAGTCACATTTTTGTTAAACAGTGTTACTTGTAAAGATTTTTTATGTAAAAAAAAGGTTGTTTCTTTAAAGCTTCAATTTCAGATTTTTTGTCTGAAATAAGTTTATTGACCAGATTGAAAGATAGGCAAAAGCTTTATTTAGTATGACCGGATAATCTAAAACCAATTTTGATTAATGAAATAAAGTGACTCAAGATAATTTTTTTGCGGAGTGATTATTGTAGTGAGCAAGGTTCACTGCATAGCTCTAACACAGCATGCAACAGCATTTCTATCATTAATATCTTATCTGTCTATCCTATAAACAATCTTTTGTTAATTTTTTTTACACTTGGCAGTGTATATAAGCTATTTGACAGAAAATTTTCAATATAAAATTATGTAGAAAAAAAAGTCTAGCCCCTGTGGGAAATGTGCACTCATTCCAGTTTGACCTTGATTTCAGACAGGTTGACAGATTGTTTTCCTTTTCATTCAGTTATTGATCAGGTGGTTTGATTCTTGAATATCATTGGTTCTTTACCTGACTTGCCCTTGGAGATTACACACCTGACTGCATTTTCAGAAAATTGATCAGCTGTTTAGTGTAGTAATTTTGACCTAGATTGACTATTGTAGATTGACCTAGTTATTAGCTGTAGGTTGTCAACATAATAGGGTCTACATATAACATAGTAGTTGACATTTATTATTTCAGATATTGGTATATTGATGCAATACTTTTCTTTCAGCATTGCCAATACCGATTGAAATAATAATATATTTATTTGTGCAAAATAGTATTTAATAATTATTAAGTAATTGTGTTCGTATTGGGTACAAATCTTCCATTGAAGGTAAATTTACTTTTGATGGCTAGAATTTTATATAAGCTTTGAAGAAGCTTAGTAAAATATTGTGTGTATACAATTCTGAATTGTGAATTTGATTTCATTATTTCAGAAAGTGTAATAGAATATTATTCTGAAATTGATCAAGAAGACATTTGACATTGATTTCAGAATTATAAAAAGGTGTTTGTAAAATTCATAAGAATCAAATTCTAAATTTGTATTATAAGGTCTCGCGTCGATTGTCATCAATACAAAATACGAATTTTGTATTAATCGCGGAAAACATTTTTTTTTTATTTTGTTGGTGGTGAATTGCTTTTCAAATCGAAAGTGAAAGTGAAAGTAGATGTTATATGAAAGTGAATTTAACTTTAAGGTTACCCTCAAAAAAACTTAAGGTGATACTTAATAATTAAAATTAAGTTAAGGTGATACTTGATTACTTAAAATAAATTAAGGTGAAATCTAGTTATTTAAAATAAATTAAAGTGACATATAAATTAAGTTGATACTTAATCAATTAAGGTACTTAATCAGTATAAATTAACTTAAGGTGATTAAAATTCAACTTAAGGTAATTTAAATTTAAATTAAATTGATTCAAATTTAATTTAAGGTGGATCATTAATTTAAATTTTATTTCAATAAATAACTTAAGTGATTAAACATTAAGTTAAGATGGTGCACCTCTGAACCAGTCTATTAAATTATAACTTAAGTCATTTGAAATAAAATAAATGAATAATTAACTTAATTAATTTAACTTTGATTTCCTTATTCAATTTAGATAGATAAATTAATTTTGAATTAATATGTTTAATACATACATAGTGTCAATGTGTTTAGGAAACAAGGATTGAATACTTGTGATAGATAAGGAGATATATGATATTTAGTTGAACTTTATAGTTCTGAAAAACTCTTTCTTGTGAATGTGGAATTGAAATGAAGTGCATTTGATAGCAATTGGATACTGAGATCACTGATGAAAGTGATGTAGTGAACTAAATGTGAATTTGTGAAAGTGAAAGTTGTTCAAATGCATATAGTTACCCAGTGGATTTAGTTGAATATTGAATCAAATTAAGCCTCAGTGATCTGAGTTAAGTGTTTGAAAAAAAAGTGGTTATGAAGTTAATTAAACTTCGGAAGTGCTAGTGCTGTGATACAATTGCGATATTGGCGTTTGATTAAACTCAGTGCTAAGTGAAACATTAATGCGATAGTGACGTTATAGTGACTTAAGTGCATTTAATGCGATCGTGACGTTATACAGACTTAAGTGCATATATTGTGAATAGTAGAGAGTGATAGTGATATTTATACAAATTAGTGTGCATAATTAGCGTGCAATTTGTATTAAAGTGAAAATGTCAGAAGGTGGAGAGGAGTTTACAATTTCCGAGGAGGAAAGGAAATTAATTGAAGTAACAAGGAGACTAAAGGTAGTACCCAAAGTAGAAACCCCAGAAGAATTTGAAGAATATATGAAAGAGTATGTAGGCAAACATGATAAAAGTCCGCCATTACGACGAGCAACATTAAGCACAACTGAAACAGAGACTAAAGTAACACATGTGAAAATTTCAAACTTTAGTGGAGAATATGGAAAAGGGGAAACAAATTTTAAGACCTGGGAGTATGAAATTAAATGTTTGATAGGGAAATATAGTGATGAAACTATCCTAAGAGCAATACGCAGATCTGTAAAGGGAGAAGCAGGAAAAATTTTATGTAGGCTTGGGATAGATGTGGGAATCGGAGACATTCTGCAGAAATTCCACAGCACATATGGTGACATAGAAACCACGGAATCATTATTAAAAAAATTATACGCTTGTCAACAAGAAAAGGGGGAGTCTGTTATTGCATATGCAGCACGCATTGAGGATTTGTATTCTCAAGGAGTAGAAATTGGAGCTGTGAGTGGACGCAGTGATGAAAAATTAAAAGGAGTATTTTATCAAGGATTGCGACCCAAGTTAAAACAGAGTACCAACTACAAGTTTGACACCATAAAGAATTATGATAGATTCAAAATATACTCAACAAAAAAAGAAACCTGACACTGTAACTTTGAATAAGTATGAGCTGCATATTCAAAATCTATATATTTTGCACCATCCAAAAGAAAATAACCACTGAATCACTTGTTTTATGCACAAAAAATATCAAAATGCACAATTAAGTTCAAAATATGCACAATTTTTATTACATACCACAATTCAATTAGCTTTAAATCTGATTCCAGGAAAATACACCAAATATAAAGTGTCAGGTTTCTATTTTTGTTGAGTATAGAAGTTAGGAAAGCTGAGAATGAATTAGAACTGGAAAAGACAAGAGAGAAGGATACAAAGTGCAAAGCAGCACAGAAAGTAGAGGAAAAATCTGAATTATCAGAAGTCACGGAATTATTATTGAAAATGAATGCAAGAATAGAGACTTTGGAAAAACAGAAGGAGGAATCCCAACATGGACAACAACAAAGAGGTAGTTATAGAGGAGGACGTGGCAGAGGTAGAGGTCATCATAGAGGTAGAGGTCAGTCAAGAGGAAGGGGTCGAGGAAATTATACACCAGATAGACCCACAGCAGCTTCAACCTTTCAACCAAGTGATTATGACAAAAAGTCACAACAGAAATATGACCACTCAACAAGAACCTGCTACAGTTGTGGAAAACAAGGCCACATAGCTAAACACTGCCAGGAAAACTGGTAAGTGCCAGTGCAATAGGACCAAACATTGGCACACAACGGAACATTGGTCCACAACTTGTAGGATCCTCAACTGAAGCCAATATTTCTATCAACAAAATTCCAACAACAGCTCTTCTAGATAGTGGAAGTTGTGTAAGCACAGTAAGCAAACAATTTTATGATGAATACTTGACAGATTTGGAGATTAGACCTCTTACAGAAATTCTTAAAGTAGAATGTGCTGATGGTAGCGCACTCCCATATATTGGTTTTATTGAATCAACACTTTTGGCTGATGGAATCCCTAAGTCTAAAGAACAAACATTTCTATTTTTGGTCACTCCTGAAACAAGATACAGCGCAAAGACACCAGTACTCTTAGGAACAAATATTCTTTCGGAACTATAACTGGATTGTAAAACAAACTTTGGAGATTTATTTCTACAAAAAGCAGGATTACATACACCATGGTACTTGACTTTTAGATGTCTTACTATCAGAGATAAGGAACTAAAGAAAAACAAAGACAGAATTGCCATCATTAGAAGTGCTGCGAATTCAACTATAGTGTTAAATCCTAACGAGAGTATAAACATTAAAGCATACACTGACAAAGAGTTAGACTACCAAGAAACTTGTGCTTTAATACAGGAAACTGTATTCAATGTATTTATTGATGTGACACCATCAGTTATCAACTACCAATACAGAAGAAATGGTGAACTGACTGTTAACATCTCTAATATCACTGCAAGAACGGTTAGCATAGCACCAAAGACTATTATTGCAGAATTACAACCTGTCAGAGTGGATGACACTGTCTTTGAACAGATTGATGACACCCCAGAGATAACATTTTGGAACAAATCCGTATTGAATCCTCACTAACACCAGAAGAAGAAAAGCAAATAAAAGATCTTTTAAACAAACACCTGAATATATTCTCTAAGGATGAAACAGATATAGGCAAATGTGGTCTCATAAAGCATCGTATTGATTTAGAGGATGAGAGACCTTTCAAGCAACCTCATAGAAGAATTCCTCCAGCTATGGTTGATGAGGTTCGGCAACACTTAGAGCAACTTCAAGCAGCAGGTGTTATCAGAAAGTCAAAGTCACCATGGGCATCACCAATAGTCCTGGTGAGAAAAAAGAATGGCAAGCTGAGAATGTGCATAGATTATCGGATGCTGAATAAGAGGACAATAAAGGATTCTTATGCTTTGCCCAGAATCGAAGAAGTTTTTGATTGTCTCAACAACGCAAAATTATTTTCTGTCATCGATATGAAAGCAGGATATCATCAAATTGAAATTGAAGATGAACACAAACAAAGAACAGCATTTACTGTAGGAGCATTAGGGTTTTGGGAATACATCAAAATGCCATTCGGCTTATCAAATTCACCGGCCACATATCAAAGAGTAATGGAGGAATGCCTAGGAGACTATAATATGAACATCTGTGTAATTTATTTAGATGATTTGATCATATTCTCTGAAAACTTTGAACAACACCTTGAACGTTTGGATCTTGTTTTGACCAGATTAGCAAACTATCAGCAGATAAGTGTTATTTTCTGCAACGACGTGTAAAATTCTTGGGACACATTGTGAGCGAAGACGTAATTGAAACAGACCCAGATAAAATTGACACAGTTAGAAATTGGCCAACTCCTAGTAACGCTGACGAACTACGCTCATTCCTTGCTTTTGCAGGTTATTATAGACGTTTCGTCAAAAACTTTTCAAAGATCTCGAAGCCACTCAATGATTTGTTACCACCAACCTCAGTAAAGAAAACTTCAAAACATCACATGAAAGAATGGCAATGGACTCAAATTGAGGAGGACACATTTCAGAAACTTAAGGACATTTTAACTTCACCTCCAATATTGGAATATCCAAATTTTGATCTACCTTTTGAATTACATGTGGATGCTTGTGGAACTGGATTGGGAGCAGTACTTATCAAATTCATGATAATAAGACAAAAAGAGTTATATCATATGCCAGTCGCAGTCTTACAAAATCCGAAAAACAGTATCCAGCGTTTAAATTAGAATTTCTTTGTTTAAAATGGGCAGTTACAGACAAGTACAGTGATTATTTGGCAGGACTTCACTTTGCCGTATTGACAGACAATAACCCGCTAACACATGTTCTCACTTCTGCAAAGTTAGATGCAACTGGACAGCGATGGATTTCAGCTCTGGCATGATATGATTTTGACATACTTTATAGACCAGGGTTACATAACACTGATGCAGATGCAATGTCTAGATATCCACATGAAAAGCTTAGACGAGACAATGAAGATTTCATCAAGATAGATAATGAAACAGTAAAAGCTATATGTAATGCATCACAAACAGACACCTTTATTGAAGTCTTGCCAGCAGCAGCAGCAGTCAACATTTTAGATGCCATAGAAACACCTGGACAGACAATGGCCCAAATAGAACTCAGAGAAATCAGAAAAAGCACAACGTGAAGATTATGTCATTGGAAAATGGATAAGAGCCAGAATAGACAACAGACTTCCACAACAAAAACAAAGATTTAATAGGATAGATTATCAGATGAAAAAGAACTTTGATAAATTTAAGGTTGTTAGTGGTGTAATGTACAGAACTACTTGAGGATGGTGGGGAAACAACCCAGTTAGTATTACCGCAGATATACAGGCGGCAAGTTTTACTTGGCCTACACAATGATTGTGGACATCCAGGCAAAGAGCGCACAATATCACTGATTCGTGAACGCTTCTATTGGCCAGGAATGTCGACAGACATCGACTCTTGGGTTCAGGGATGTCGAAGATGTGTAATGCGGAAATCTGACATGAACAGCAGAGCACCTCTAGTCAACATTGTCACCAGCTATCCATTAGAAATGGTCTGCATGGATTTCCTTTCACTTGAGCAAGCACAAGGAGGATTTGGCAACAAATTAGTCATCACAGACCATTTTACAAAATATGCCATTGCAGTAGCAACAAAAAACCAAACTGCTAAAACTACGGCAGACGCCCTTTACAACAACTTCATAGTAAATTTTGAACTTCCTTCTAAAATACATTCGGACATGGGCGGGAACTTCGAGTCGGATATTATTAAAGAACTATGTAACATCATGGGCATTGAGAAATCCAGAACAACGCCGTATCATCCAATGGGAAATGGAGTGAAAGAGCGGTTCAACAGAACGCATATCAGCATGGTTGGAACCCTTAAACCAGAGCAGAAAGCAGATTGGAAGCGTTACTTACCGTCACTTGTATTTTCTTACAACTGTACAAGGCATGAGTCAACGAAGTACTCACCGTACGAGTTGATGTTTGGACGCAAACCAAAGTTACCCATTGACAAGATGTTTGAGTCAGCTATTGATGAACCAGACACATCAACCGACTATGTAGAAGACCTCAAGAAACGCCTAAAAACAACACAAGAAATTGTTAGACAACATGCTGATGCAGCTAGACTCAAACAGAAAACACAGTATGACAGAAAAGCAAAGGCATCACCGATAAGCATAGGTGACAAGGTGCTAGTCAGAATACTTGCATTTAGAGGCAAACACAAGATAGCAGATAAATTTGAAGAGGAAGTCTATAGTGTCATGGGTCAACCAAATGAAAACATTCCTGTATTCAAAGTGGAAGCACCAAGTGGAAACATCAAGACCTTGCATCGCAATCATCTTCTTCCAGTCAGTTCATTCAATGATGAACTTGAGGATGTGAAAGAAGTTACTGCAGATAAACCTGTTCCAAAACCAAGGACTAGTAAAGCTGCTACAGATAAAATAATTCCAGATAGGAATAGTATGGAGAAAAATACTAAAGGAAGTAAAGACAAAAGAAAAGAAAGTGACGTCACAGAGGATAGTGATTCAGAAAGTGCTGAGGATGAGTATGTTCAATGGACATATACAGAAGGGGACGCCCATACTTCAGACAGAACTGATGACACTATAAGAAACGTAGTAGCCAAAGTAAGAGATAATAGGACAGCTGTAAAGGATTGAAAGGTAGACACAAAAGTACAAGAGGGTAGTACGGTTAGAGAAGCAGATAGTGGTAGTCAAGTGGAAGACCACACAGGCAGAGAAAAAGAAACAAGAAGAAAGGAAGTGGAAATAATGCAAGAAGAAAGAACAAACAGAGAAAGACAGTTAATTGTACAGGAAGATGGTGCTGAGGAACAAACAGGAACCGTAGTCCAGACTGAAGGGGCAGCAGGCGGAGTTAAGCCAAAGCCTAGACCTAACGTTAAACCTAGACAATCAACAAGACCTAGGAAGAAACCCAGATATCTGGAAGATTATCATGTCAGCCAGATATGTGCTAGACCAATAGACAGCAGAATTAGTGCTTTGAAGAAAATTCTTGATTCAGACGTGCTAAATGATATAGACTCTGAGATTGCAAACAAAATTTTAGATACAGTTATGAATGCTTAAAATGTGTCAGTTGAAGTGATCAGGACAACTGAACAGTGAATTTCTTTTACCATATTTTATCAGTTTAAAAGCATTATTAATTGTTTTGTATAAATAATTAATAAAAACTTATATTGTGAGACACAATATTTCAGTAAGGGGGAGAACAGTTGTTGCACATGACATTTGTGTTGTAATTTTTTTCAGAATAATGTATAACTTTTGAACAGTTTAATTCTGTTTGAAACAGTTTCAGCTAGTGTTCCAGATTAATTGGTTGTTGTTTTTTTTTTCAGACACTTAGTAGCTTGGTGAGCTATAAGGGGAGAAACATGTTTAAGTCTCAAGATTGGGTTTGTATTCTGCCAGCCTGTTAAGTTTATTGCTTTAAATGTAAGATTAATGCTGTATGTATCAATCTATTTCAGTGAGCAGAGCAGATATTGTAATAATATTTTTTTTCTGTCTATAGGTAAAATGATGACACATCATTTTCGACAGAGGGGGAGAGTGTGACTAGGTGTAGTTTTTATATGTTTAAGTTAAAGTCTTAGTCTTAGTAATTTCATAGTTAGGTACAGGTAATAACATTCAAGTCCCTGTGTATTTTATTAGGTGATCAGTGTTTACATTTTAGTGAGCTGTTCCTAGAAAGTAGTTATTTTTAGTTCAGTGTGTAGCATGACACTTAACCTTAATTCCGATTGGTTTATTTATGTCATGTGTCAGAGTTCATGACCCTGGCGGGAAGGAAAGATCTAGTGAGATAGTTTTGGTACAGTTGGAAGGTGCTGCGTTTTGAGAGCCTTGAGATTTTGTTGCATTTATTTGTGGTTCTTGGAATCGGATATTCTTTGTTCCGTTTTGCTGACACCAGATTGCACTGGATGAGAGTTGGTTGAGCCAAGTGAAGATGTTTATCTCATTGATAAAGATCGTGTTGTTTACTTGGATTGTACTGTATTGACGCTCTTGGAAATACATGACTGTATGTAGATCTGGAAATGAACTCATATGTGCAATAGTAAAAATGAAACTATATTATAGGTGTTCATTATTGTTCATCACGGACTTAACAAAGACCCTCACCCGAACCTAGAACTATATATATTAATTATTGGTTCATCGTAGGTTACATATGTAATCAAAATGTGATAGAGTGTATATGTATTTGCATCTAGTCGGAATGTTTAATTCTTATATAAAAGTATTTACATTTGTGTTTGCAGATTTACTCTAAATGAGTTGTTAAACTGTCTTGAAGATTTCGTAGGCTTTCAAGAAGCCAGTCTAGTCAATACAGTAAGTGCATAAGCGAATGGGGGTGGGGTGGAAGTGGATGTTAAAAATATGGATCAACACATATCAGTTACTCATACAGAATTGCGCTTGGCTCAGTTCGCATTTATTTCTCGTATGGTGTTGCAAAATTTGTGGATCCCGTTGATCTGCTCGCGTTTAGATGGAAAATACGTTACATAAATGCAAATGATAGTGCCTCTAGCTGGGAGCGAACCCGCACCGTCACGGCAATAGCAATGCGGCATTTACATCGAGCAGTGTATGGACATCAACATATATGAGTCTTGAACACTGTTTGTAGATTATCATCCGCTGTCCTTCAAGATAGCCGTGATCACTATACATAGCTCCAATAAACTCACAGGAAAGATGTGTTTTTTTGGGCAAAGCCAACGTGGATATAAGTTATAAGTGTCAATGTTAGACTTCGCCACAAATGTTCGTTATAAAGAAACAAAACGCATTAAATGCATAGGCAGAAGTGTATTAACAGCTTATAAACATGCACAAATAACTTTTGTTTGCTTTTTGGCCGGCAGACCCAGTGAGAACCAGTTTTCAGACTTGTATTGCAAGACTTTCAAAGCAAACAACACTAAATAAATAGTTCTTAGTTGCAAAAAGTTAGGCAATGCCACTGAGCGGTCCATTTTTGGAGAAATTTAACTCGTGGAACGTCACTTAAGATTTTGAGTCATGAACGCGCATGAACACCTGATCGCCATATTGGATTCGACAACGTTAGGTGAAGTAGAAAAAGCCTTCGTGATCAACTGAATAGTGAGTATTTATCGTGTTATTTTCGTGTTACAATGTTTTTCTAACACTTAGGTTATAGTTGAAGGTATATTGAAAGTAGTATTTCTCTTTGTTAATGGTATTTTAATAAATGGAAAATGGATGTTGATTTGGTAGTTGACGGATGTTACAAAATCATTGTAAAACTTAACATTTTCGATTCGAAGACTATACCGCCGTATTCGTGATTTTGGCTCTTTGGGTTTTATTCAACGTTACGTCATTTAGATAATTAATGCACTCTCCCTTTTCATCTATAATTACAAAATGAAAGTAAAAGTAAGCAAAACTTTTTTATTAAGGGGTCTAATCATTTCGGCTATTTATTATGGAATCTTGTAGAGATGTACAATGTAAGTAATCATTTTTATTATTAATCTGTAATGCATTGAAGAAGTCGATTTTCGAACGATTAACCAATTATTTTGGTTAAATATCATGTTAGAATTTTAGTACAATTTAAATCCTTTAAAACATAAAGCATCTGATTCACAATGATTTATTTTTACACATTTGGAATAATTGTCTTTAAAGTAAGTTAAATATGTCAGATAATTGGAAAGGAACCTTCCTTTATCTTTTTAAGGACAACTCCATTTTACCAGGTTATAAGAGCACAAGACAGTTTTGGCCTTTTGCAGTCTGATCCTTTCTGGATAAAGTTACATGCCTTGATAATTTTTTCAAAAGAAAGTTTAACTCGTTATACAAAACATCCTAATGATATAATTTTGTCACAATTATTGGAATTGACAGTATTTTGGAGCAAAAAAGGTCATAATATTTAGTCTGTCACATGATTTTTTCCAAGGATGGATAGAAAAGTAAATGTGCATGCAAGGAAACACAAAATAATTTCTCTGGAATCGATGCAACAATTTGGATATTTAATCCAGTAAATCAGTATAACTTTATGAAATAATTTTGATTGGTTGTTAGATCAGCCATAGAAACTGCAAAACAATGACAGCACTCTTTTTCGCAGCAACTAGTGGTTAAACAAGCATGCTCGTTGATGTCACAAGGAAAAAAATGTGAACAGTCAAAACGATTGTGCTTGACTTTGTGTAGGCATACCTCCGACTAAATGTTTTCCTATGCAGAATAGAAACAAACTGAAAAAAAGACTATTATATCAAAGTGCAAAATAAGAGTAAATTATATTGTTACATTTATGATCGCTCACTTAAAAAATAAAATCAGTTATTATAAAACTATTGTGTACTTTGTGCATATATCAAAATAATTGTTATAATTTTGTGTTTATTAAATATGTATTTCAGTGATATAATCATATACAAGAAATTTGCCATATCTGGTTCAAAAAGCATGAAATTCGAAGAGGAGAGGAAGAAGGCTACTGGTATATTAACTTTTATTAATTGTCAATTGATTTTCAGTGGAGGCATTGCATACTTTGCCCATTTTTGGCTTGATTGCAGTGCAGCAAAATCTCAAGGCATGTCATTACCGGCCATGACCTGAACATGCAATATTCCTGGCGAACACTACATTGAACACCAACTATTTCTCTGTGGGACATGTTGTACAAACACGATGGGTTCTTGTGGATGCTTTTTTTATTAAGCAGGGTAATCTCATATCATTGTTTGTGTCTCAAAAACTCAATGCTGTTTCAGTTTTTAAATTTAATTACTTAACCATTTACTTAATTTACAGCATGGACAACCAGTGTAAATCCAGATCAGCTTGCAGATCAGATATTTTGTGGTCTGGTCTGTATCTGCACTGTTCATAAGATACCTTTAAAGTTCTTTCCAACTGGAAACAGATGTGTCAGCATCTAGATCTACAGTGGTTGTTCAGGCGATAAATGGTGTATCCTTCGAGTAAAATAAAGTATCGAAATGCAAGTATGTTATTATAATTATTAACCCTTAATATACCGCCCATTGTTTTCTCGTTTAGGGCAAACCCATTCTTTTATCTGGGGACCATTGACCGCTGAACTTGGAATGTTATTATAATCTGAAAATACCGCATTTAAGGTTCTATGTCCACCGCCATATGCACACCATCTTTTGGGATGGTCAAAATCGTTCTGTTTATTGGTGTAAATATTGATTTGCGCTCAATCCGGGGCTAGGCGGCATGGTAATAATATGCATTTCCATTACTTCCATGAACAGACTCAATCAAACCGAGCCTGCAATATTTTTATATTTGTCGTGTTGGATGGCTTTCAAAGTTCCCCTTCCATATAATTTTGCATATTTATCTAATGCAAGTGAAAGTGAATTAACGGGGTTACCAGTAAGGGGCCTTAAAAATGATACACGCTGAACTATGCTAAAACGTGCTTAGCTTTATAATAAACATTTATGTTTTTGACTTACTTCGCTGAAAAAAGAACACATAAAGGATATTTGTTTGTTTCAGTAAAATATCAATTTTATTTCACGAGTGAACTGCAGAAACTGATATTTCTACGAGTGACGTAGCCTTGAGTGAAAATACCGGTTTCTGGTGTTCAGACGTGAAATAAAATCGATATTTGACTGAAACAAACACGTTTTCATTTTAGTTTTTTGTTTTCGTGACAAATTCATCTGTAAAAACCGGAAACTCAGAGTTTCTTATTTCCTGTGTACGGCCCCAAAATAATAGTATCATAACTTTCAATCATAAGGTATTTCAGACAGCTTATCTATCTCTATTATTGAAAGAAACTGAAAAACAACAGTTACTTTTATTTAGTTTTACATCATTTTCAAAAGAAACATCATGCCATCAATGGCATATCGAAGGAAAGTCATAAGCTGAAAACAGTAGTTCGGTAAAAACAGTGAAAATATCTATCTATTTATACTGCTGTATGCCCCTTTCGGGTATTACTAGCAGGTGAGCGTCAGTGTAAGAATAAAAGTTTTTCAATGACAAGAAGACGTCAAAGAAAAACAGTGAATTGTTAAAAGTGTTAAAATCAGGTTAAAACCAGTTTTTGCTTTCTATGCAATGTTTAGGGTGTTTAAAGCCGGACTGAAGTGATCAGGATCAGGCTGCAAAACGACGGTGGATGGTAGCTGGTTCCATATTACGACGGTCTGAGGAAAGAAAGAATATTTAAAAATATCAATTTTAGTGTGAACCTGGCTGTATGTTAATGGATCTATGTGCCTTTTTCTTCTCAATGGCTGTACTAGATATGGTGGGGCTGAAATTGCCACAAAACCATGGACTATTTTGAAAAACATACATAGTTTAGCAGAGGTTCTTCTGGATTTTAATGTCTCCCATTTTAGGTCGTCGAGCATGGTCGTCACACTGTCTTAAGTGGAATATTGACCTTTGACCCAACGGGATGCTCTACGTTGGATCATTTCAATTTTGTTAATGTTACACTGTATTTGTGGTGACCAAACAGTAGACGCATATTCCAGTTGCGGTCTAACTATTGATTTATATGAAACTTGGTGAATTTTCTGGGTTTTTTTTAAGGTAGATTTCTTCGTAAGAATCCAAGAGGTTTTATTTGCACTCTGAGTGATTCTATCGCCGGAGAAAAAGCACTATATTACTTAGCGTAAAATGCACGTTCCCTAGGGAACGTGGATTTGTAATTATCCGATATCTTTGAAATTCTCATGGTTTTTAGAGATATTTGAGGTGAGCTTATGGCCGAAATTTCAGAGCTCTAGACCGCCGGCAAATAAAAACGCCGGAGAAAAAATCACAATATTACATAGCTTAAAATTCACGTTCCCTAGGGAACATGCATTTGTAATTATCCGAAATCTTTGAAATTTTCATGGTTTTTAGAGATATTTGAGGTGAGCTTATGTCCGAAATTTCAGAGCTCTAGACCGCCGGCAATAAAACGCTTGAGAAAAAACACTATATTACATAGCGTAAAATGCACGTTCCTTAGGGAACGTGGATTTGTAATTATCCGATATCTTTGAAATTCTCATGGTTTTTAGAGATATTTGTGGTGAGCTTATGGCCGAAATTTCAGAGCTTTAGACCTCCGGCAAAAAAACGCTGGAGAAAAAACACTATATTACATAGCGTAAAATGCACGTTCCCTAGGGAACGTGGATTTGTAATTATCCGATATCTTTGAAATTCTCATGGTTTTTTTAGAGATATTTGAGGTGAGCTTATGTCCAAAATTTCAGAGCTCTAGACCGACGGCAAGAAAACCGCTTAGAATAAACACTATATTACGTAGCGTAAAATGCACGTTACCTCGGGAACGTGGATTTGTAATTATACGATATGTTTGAAATTCTCATGGTTTTTAGAGATATTTGAGGTGAGCTTATGTCCGAAATTTCAGAGCTCTAGACCGCCGGCAAAAAACGCCGGAGAAAAAAACACTATATTACATAGCGTAAAATGCACGTTCCCTAGGGAACGTGGATTTGTTATTATCCGATATCTTTGAAATTCTCATGGTTTTTTTAGAGATATTTGAGGTGAGCTTATGGCCGAAATTTCAGAGCTCTAGACCGCCGGCAAAAAAAAAACGCCGGAGAAAAAATCACAATATTACATAGCTTAAAATTCACGTTCCCTAGGGAACATGCATTTGTAATTATCCGATATCTTTGGAATTCTCATGGTTTTTACAGATATTTGAGGTGAGCTTATGTCCAAAATTTCAGAGCTCTAGACCGCCGACAAAAAAACGCTGGAGAAAAAACACTATATTACATAGCATAAAATGCACGTTCCCTAGGGAACGTGGATTTGTAATTATCCGATATCTTTGAAATTCTCATGGTTTTTAGAGATATTTGAGGTGAGCTTACGGCCGAAATTTCAGAGCTCTAGACCGCCGGCAAAAAAAACGCCGGAGAAAAAACACTATATTACATAGCGTAAAATGTACGTTCCCTAGGGATCGTGGATTTGTAATTATCCGATATCTTTGAAATTCTCATGGTTTTTAGAGATATTTGAGGTGAGCTTATGGCCGAAATTTCAGAGCTCTAGACCTCCGGCAAAAAAACTGTCAATGTGCTGATTCCATGACAGGTCACTTGAAATGTCAATGCCTAGATATTTTGCACATAATACTACCTCTAAGATTTGTCCATGTAACTTATAACCAAACTTGATTTTTTTATTCCTAGTTATGTTTAAGACTTGACATTTGCCAGGGTTAAACTATATTTCCCATAACTTTTCCCAAGCTTCTAATGTCTGTAAATCCTTCTGTAACCTAAGTCAATCTTGATTATCTGTGATGACCAGGTAAACTGCAGTATAGTCAGCAAAAAGGCGAACTTGGGATTCCACAGTTCCAAAACAGTGGAATACCTTTTTTATATCACTGAGAAAACTCTACATATATAATTCATTTGAAAACTTAAAATAAATATTCAATAATTAATGTCGTATCGTGCTTAACAGATTTAAAGATGGTAATTGATAACAACACTTATTAAATGTACTGGGAAGTACATCAAGAAGTATGGGGAGGTAAGTCAGTCACCTTTGTTACATAATAAGAATAACTTTTAGAAGCGTTTGTTCTTTTGACGAGTGGCTAAGCGGTGCTTGGTTTCGATCATCCAGGTTTTGATATTTTACAAACAAACTTTGATCCACCAGTTATCCTTAAATCTTTCCGTTTTATAATATATATATATATATATATATATATATATATATATATATATATATATATATATATATATATATATATATATATATCTAAATCTGATGGTTATTTATAAGACAATGTCGATTTTCTGTTGTATCATAACAATACAAATAGATGGAAAACAACTTTGAAAGCTACCGAACATGACAAACCAAATATTGTGGGTTCGGTTTGATTGAATCTATTTATGAGTTGTTATGAATATGCATGTTACTGCCCAAACCGCCTAGCCTCAAACGATGGTATGCATATGGAGGTGAACATGGAAACTTCAACGCGGTATTTTCATATTAATACCATTCTATATGCAGCAGCGCATAGTCCTAAGATAAAACATTTGGGTTGCCTAAAGCGAGAAAATGATGGGCGAAACTAAACAGAACGGAATCTCGACAGGAAATCTGGGAATATAAATCTTGCATATCACAGAGAACGCCAAAGGCAGAATTTAAAATGCAGGTAATTTATCCTTGGTGTGATTGAACATTATCCTAATCTTTATTGGCTGGGCTATAGAAACCACGTATCTTAAAACTGATGTAAATGAATAAGCACTGAGTATTCGGCTTTATTTTCCCACTTTTGTTTTGCTAACAGCGCTACCCCAAAATACGTCTACTAGGTATCCTCTCATGTTACAAGTCTGATGCATACATAGAGCGGATGCTTTTACTAAAACCTCTCAGAGATTAGCTCATAGGTTCACCACCATCTCGCTCTATTGGCTTTTAGTGAATGGTTTCAATATAAATAGTAAGTTATTTCCGTCGAAGCTGTTTTTATATTGTAAGGTATATCTAAACAATCAATGCTACTAAATTGTTTGCTTTCTTATCTGGAAAAAAGTCAGAAAACCTTAAAACTCCACGACACCATGAATCAACATTCCCAAGATACAACATGCAATGACCGTGGTTGTCTTCGGCACAGGGCAACCAGAAACTTGCACAAACCCAGAACCTTCCAAACATATATTAGCTTGTACTCCATCTTTTCCATTACTGAGTGCGAATTCTCCATCAAAGTAGTAACGTCGAGCAATCTTGTTGTAGAGAATTGAATTGCCATTGAGTAACACAAACTCAGAAGGTTCGAGTTCTACTTGGGTGCAGGTATAAAGCTTGTTTATGATAAACGCTGGTGCGTGCGCATACATCTTGTCTTTGTATATATTGTAAAACCGAGTAACGAGTTGCTGTTGAGAGTCAACGATTACAACATCCATTTGTTTATGATACATTGACAAAAACTTTGAAAATGTTGATTGCAATGTAACCTTTTTGGAAGGTTCCACATATAGAAACCAAGGCTGCATTGAATTTAGCCATATATTTTTTACACTAAGGTAAGGATTAGATGACGGTTCGTCATGTTGCAAAATCACCGAAATCTGAGAACAACAATTAGCTGCAAGACTTTCATAGCTTAATGAAACAAGTTTCCAAGGATAAGGCCAGGGATTTGAAAGGGAAGTAAACTCTTGTAACACTCGGCCGGAGGGCAATAACCCTATAATATTAAAACCGACAGTTGATGTCAGAGTAAGGTGGACACCTATAGGTTTGATGTACCAAGATCCGTACAGTTGATCACAATCGCCATTATGTAATCGAAACTGACCAGACGGACACTGAAGTGGGCGACATGCCACATCTACCTGAGAAGAAAAAATAGTTTTGGTTAATTTTACATTTTACTAATAAGACGCTTATTTCAAGGGAGGTAATTCGTTATAAATTTGAAATTGAAGTCAAAACAAACAAAACAGAATATTAAAAACCAATACTGTATCGCGTAGTGTAAAATGTTCGCGGGATAGAATAAATGCCCTATCTGAAATAGTTTACGACATAAATTGTAATATAAGTTTGTTTTCGGGTGAAAGTATGTTGCCATTTACACGTATCTTTATTTAATAATGATATGTCGTCTGTGAGCACATTTGCTAATTACCGTTAAAGGACGAATAGTCGTTAAGTTCAAAAGTGGTATTGTTTATTCAATAGGTTGCAAAAACAACATACGTATATTCATCAACGAAACGCGATATGTACGTGGAATGTTGATATAAATATTATGTGAGGAACTCTTAAGGAAAAAATTATGTACGTGTATTATACGAACTGCTCTTAATATAAATTATTATTATTATTATAAAATAATATATTGATGCGGTTTCATTTATTCCTATCGAGGGGATTTTTGAAAACTTGTTAAGGTCATATTTATCAAGAAACATCTTTCAATAACTTACGAAGAAAAGCGTTCTTCTTCATTTAACTAAAATGTTATTAGATAACCTTAATGCTCGAATTAACAGATTAAAGATTTTCATATATTTGAATATTGTAAATATTTATATCGTCATTCATGTCATATTTAGCATAATTGTCTATTTTGTGTTCATAATGTCTGACAATATTGTAAAACTGTATATTTAATGCACTTACATTTCCAGAATCAGGACAAACAATTGGCATTTCCGAAGACTTGTCTAGTGTGGTTGATATTACAGCTGTATTAATGAGTCCAACAAATCCATCTTTATTAAATCGATTACCTTTCTCGTCCGTGTCACGGCAGTAAATGTTTTGCAACCAAGGCTGACCATTACAAATGTAACAAAATACGTTGGCGTATATTTTTACTATGATGAAAGGAGAAAAGAGTCCACTGCAGCAGGCCTCTTGAATCATTTGCTTTGAAATGTTTAACGCATTGCCATCGGAAAAGTCAAAGTCTGTATCAGGACAGCTATCTATTACATCCTTGTAACATCTATGTCGTGCTATATCCTTCTTCGCACCAAGATACTCAAAATAAACGTTACAATCTCTCGACAATGCTTTATTGTCGAAACCTGACATAAAGTGTGTCGACAGTGCGTAAGTACCATTTACATCAGAGAACAAGTTACACGAGACATACGAATTCCAAACCACGCCGTCGGTTACACCATAGGCTTCTGCACATGCAGTGTTCTTATAAATAAGTTTTGTCTTTTTGGAGTAGACCGGATACATACTTCCCCAGAGGGCTACGGAAACATCCCCACAGGCTGTACCTTGATTGCCTGGCACATCAGTAATCATAGTGTAAGACTCTAAAGTGATTATGTCCAACGTCTGAATAGTCTTCGGCCATAAACAACGAGCCATAGTCAGCATTGAATTATCGATGACGTCATTGTGAACAGTCAACTTTGGGAAACAGCAGTCGTTTCTCTGTTCACAGTCTGCAGCACAGGAACAAGCTGAAGAGAGGAAAAGAGAGCAGAAGTTTATATTATTATCAATTTCAAAATGATTCAATTGAACGAACAAATAAGAAAACACGAGGGGTTACAGTCTTTGAATAGTCAACAATATAGCATTTTTACACTGGAAGTTTAATCTAGGTTCTATGGTGCACAAATATAATTCTTGACTTCTTACTCTTATCTGGAGTACTTCATGGAAAATTGTGCCTTCGGTTAAATTTAAGTTGTTGCTATATTTAGAAAGCACTCACGATTATCCATTATAACAGATATGTGATGTTATTTCATATTGTGACAATAAATCCTTAATTTTAATGTCGTCAACTGGCAATAATGTATTTTAAGCAAACATGTATAAAATAATAATTATTATACAAACAATATTAAACAAATAACATTGCAGCTACAACGCGGTGCTGTTTTGTGTGCATGAAATATAAGTGAAGCAGACCATGTGTGCATGTTACTTTTTATAATTCATATCGTATTCATAAGCAGAGCCGCCGTGTTGGCCATTTTGACTAAATAATATCTAAAAGCAGCGACTCACCTAGTAACTCACTATAAAAAGGAATAAGGAACCGGAAAACGGGAACTAACTTTACATTCATCTATTTTTGGCACTTCGGGTACATGCTGATTTTGTAGTTTAACTGATGGCTTAAAAATGATATTTAATATATGCTTCGTGCATTTACATTAGTTAAGAACAGCATTTTTAAGAATAAACCTTCATAAAAAATTTAGAGTGCAACCCAGGACAAATTGAATTCAGTTTAAAACAAGTTCTTTTTAATAAAATCGTACACATTTTATGAATAGTTTTTAATAACTCAAAATATAACATAATCCCTATATCCGGCTAAAAATTCTCAATATTCTTTACTTGAATTTTTTCTAAAGTGTGCATATTACTTTATAACTCACATCTCACCTATATATAATAAACACATCGACTACATAAAACACCACACCTAATGATTCACAGTTTTTGGAAATTTCGGAAAATGCTGTTTATTCAGTTTATTAGCGGACGCTGAGCGGACGCTGTAATAAATTGTTTTGTTGCTTGTTGTTTTCATTTTATTTCCACTTCGTGAATTAAAATTTGATGTTGAAATAACATGAACATTCTAACATTCTCAATAAAATCTAACCTGCAGTATATGGTTGTATTTTATATGTGTCGTGTTCGGCAGCTTTCAAAGGTCCATTTTCATCTAAATACAGTTTAAATGAATTTATAGCTGTTAAGGTCATACTTACTCATGGAGGTTGTAGTCATCAATATCTTGACCACAAAACATCTTACTGAAATCAGTACCTTAATCCAAAGGACAGCGACAAAACGGTTAAAATTATAAGACTTATTAGTAAAAAAACAAACAAACAAACAAACAAACGAACAAACAAACAGTGAAACACTAAAGATATCAGAAATGGAACATGAGGATAGAATCATGGCGGTTGGAGAAATCAGAATAACGAAAGTTTCCATTGCCAAAATCATTAATAAGCGTAATGGTTCTCTCGGTGATAACATACACGACCAAATCACTGTGACAACAAGTAAATCCTGAATCCCGAAGACATCAACAATAAAACATAACCGAGTACAAACCTGTATAACACGTCATCAACAGTAAAGCATAACCGAGTACAAACCTGTACAATCCTATATCATCAATAAAGCATAACCGAGTACTAACCTGTACAATCCTATATCATCAATAAAACATAACCGAGTACAAACCTGTACAACACAACATCAACAATAAAGCATAACCGAGTACAAACCTGTACAACACGTCATCAACAATAAAACATAACCGAGTACAAACCTGTACAACACGACGTCATCAATAAAACATAGCCGAGTACAAACCTGTACAGCACAACATCAACAATTAAGCACAACCGAGTACTAACCTGTACAACACAACATCAACATAAAGCATAACCGAGTACAAACGTGTACAACACGTCATCAACAATAAAACATAACCGAGTACAAACCTGTACAACACGTCATCAACATTAAAACATAACCGAGTACAAACCTGTACAACACGTCATCAACAATAAAGCATAACCGAGTACAAACCTATACAACACGTCATCAACAATAAAGCATAACCGAGTACTAACCTGTACAACACGACGTTAACCCGGATGTTGACGACGCAGCAGAAATTCCCGTATGTTCAGGACAAACATTTGACCTGGGACAAAACTGTCTAATAAGCTCCGGTAGCACTTCTTGTATGGTGCCATTAGAAGGCACAACATCACCACTATGAGAGAGCAAAACACACAACACAATATGCATGTTCATAATCATTTTTAATTTGTCAATGTTTTAAAAAAATAGTTTTCAATCAACAGCATTTAACAACAGCATAGACAACCATCAGAGTCGGCAATTTTCAAACCATTGAATTTAACGTTTTCAATCAACAGCATTTAGCAAGAGCTTATACAACCTTCAGAGTCCGAAAGTTCGTGTTTCTGTCTTATTTATAACAAGTACTTGCAGTCACCTCTCAGACGATACGTTTCAACCATCAATTAAAGGCTTGTTATTGGTAGCATATCTAAACATCCTTTTTAACATAACACTCTGCTAAAACGTGGAAACAAAGGATAAAATAGTAATGAAGCAGACAGTCAACATGTGGAAATGTTATGAAAAATAATTGCCTAATGCAGCATTTGTAATAAGTTAAAAAACACCAAAGCAAGAATCACTTTTTTTTAAATAATATTAAGTGTCTTCCAGACAAATTTCACAATAAATCAAGCACCTACTTAAAAACTTTTATTAAAGTGATCCTGATTATTTGAACAAATGTAGCTGTAAAAAGTGTTTGATGAAACGTCATTTTTAAATCGAGGAAACTCGAGGGAGTTCTCATATTCTCGTATTGTATGAAAAATTCATTGAAAGTTTCAGTTACTTGTATCATTAAAAATATCTCTTGACTTAACAATTCGTAAAAAGATGAGGGGCACAGGAGAAGCCGACAAGGAGCTGTATATCTTCTTCTATGTTTTATTTTTGTGCAGAAATACAATGTAAAAGGTAAAGAAGAAACACATCAATACTAAAGTAACATCAATATAAAAGAAAAATAATCATTCACTTTTAATTCTCATCGAATTTGCACACGACCCTACAGCGACATTTTAATTCTCATCGAATTTGCACACGACCCTACAGCGACAATTTAATTCTCATCGAATCTGCACACGACCCAACAGCGACATTTTACACGACCTACAAAGCCACGTGCCGCTGCATCGTATTGAATGAGTATTTATTTAATAATAATTATTATTATTTCTGTTTTTATTAAAAATGTAAGCACAAAAAAGCTGAACTAACACATGTGCCATGATATCCCATCGACCTTTCTGCTGCCATTAAATGTATACGTTATTGCGCGGCATTAGCCTAATATTCTTTAAAACTTGACTTCAGGACTAAAATTCTTCAAGTTTACAGTCGCTCAAATAAAACCTTTTTTGTAAAAATCAGGATACGAATATGGGCCTGTGACGTATCGAATGTACCCTTGTAACCTTTTCAAGCGGAAAAAGCTTAAGCAATAATAATGTGCGACTGGTGATCATTAATAAGAACAAGTTCAAGGCACCTAATAGAAACATGTGCTAAATGAATTCAGCATGATTTATGATGATTAAATCCATTTAGGAACAGTAGAGAATGTCAACAGAAACAATGTGATAAATTTGAATTCTAAATAATCAAAGCCGGTCACAGATGGTGTACGCCTTTTATCGCAATGACTAATGTGTCGTGTATTAAAACAATGCATGGACGTTAATGCATTTCTACGAATCAGGATGTAATAACGTCAATCTAACGAAAATTTACGAGCCTTAAGACGACTGAATCTGACAATCGTGATTGAAGAATTGGTCTAATACAGAAGGGCACATATGTACGGAAGAAAACAACACCCATACAACATTGAGTTCATCAGATACATGAACTAGTGAAATGCATAACCTCCCTGTAACACACCCGTCAACCGGCAGAACCAGGAGCAGAATGCACATAAGGCGCAGACACGGTAAGTTTTTTCATATTTGACAACGGTGTAAGTAATTATCATTTTCGCTAATTTTGATTAACTCTTGGAAAGAAATTTCGGCTGATTTTAAAAGCCAACTGATTTCTGCACATATCCGTTGATTTCTAAAGTGGTAGAAGGGATAATAAACATTTTATCGCGATTTAAATACGGGAGTTTGTGATGAAATCTTGAAGTTCTGCGTTTTATAGCAAAATGCTCCAAAGATCTGAAAATATGCATAAATCTGTAAGCACTGTTTGAAAATTTAATCATTCCCCTGGCAATATGTGAAATATTAGCACAAACAGACTTTTAACACATTCGCGAGGGCTTGGTGAATAGAGCAGGGGTATAGAAATGGGCAGGTCCATGGAGCAGAAAGCGAATTTATTGGCGAGGACCAGGAGCAGATAAAATCGAATACGGAAAATCGTTTGATGTATTGTTTTGACACTATTTTACGTCCTCAATAATAAAATTTCGTTGACATACAGTGATAGCATTGTCCGTCCGTATGTCTGTTCATGTCATAAAGTATACAGAAATCATTTCTAAAGGAGTTTTGTAAGCTTGTGATGAATGAACTTTCATTAGTTAACTAAATTATCCCTATTTAATCAGTGTAAGCCTTAGTATATGTTTTCAACTGGATAATTTTAACGGCTTCAAACTATGACGGCATTTTGAAATTGTGTACTTCATTAAACAATGAATTATTTACCGTCTGTGTCTTTAAAACATTGTTAGCCATCATTTGGTCGTTGAGGTGATGGAGATTTAAAAAAAACGCTGGGGTATTAACAGCTTTAGTCGAAACATAAAAAATAAGCTTTGGACTTAATTTGGACTACCTCTGTACACTATATCTCTTCCCACGGAAGAGAAACAAAACGTTCGTCAATGATTTCAAAAAAAGATTTACACATTAGTTATCGAACTTCTTTTGGGAATACCTTCACGATATCTTCTAGTTTCCCGAGATTTTTAACATTTATAGAAACTATATATGTTCTGTTCCGAAAACGAAAGTTGAATGGCTGACGACCAGTTCATCCCAGGTAATTCTTCAACTTATTTCACCATCATTTCTTTATCGATTTCTGTAAACAAAACCAAAATTGATGACCCTAAATGTTTTAGAAGTATTTGGTTTCTTTCTGCACATTGGATGGTTTTTAGTCTTGGATAAATTTGTGATGAAGTGTAGCCTAGTTGTTAACATTGGAGAACTATGTTGACAATATCCGATAATGAAGCACAAAACGCATTGTCTCTAAATCTGGAGTTATAAAATATAGACTTTCTTCGACCTGTATTAAAACCGGCATTCACCAACTCGAGCAACTATAACAAATTTGCGAAAAACGACCTTGCCTTGTGTACAGTGTCTAGCACAGTTATGTACGGAGTGTAAATGAAAAATTGTTTGCGAGTGTACGGTGTAAAGTGGGTAACGAATTCAATTTTCTTCCAAAATAAATTTCAGTACCTGAGCATACACATAAGCTGATAAAGGAATTGCGTTTAGAGTCAAAAGCAGCGAGCGTGAAGCTGGGTATTACTATTGGTATTTGTATTGTAAGACCAAGCGTAAAGTAAAACATTTATGTATTTTTAAAGAAAAAAACGTGTTTAATTTAACCATACACATTATACGCAGCATAAAGAGTAATGTTTAAACGCCCATTCCGTCCGTTTTCACTACTTTTGATACGTGACCATAATTTTAAAGAAAAATGTAAAACCTTAGTTCATTCCAAAATTTCTAGAACGTTACATTAGAACTAAAAATTTGTATAAAACAATATTTAATCATGTTCGCGTTATGCATTGTAAAATGAACTAAGCTAGGTTTAGGATTTATAATTTTTATCCGGTCTGTGGACTTCATTTAAAACAAACGTAATAATTACTATGTAAATTATCTTTTGTAATATATTTGCCTTTACCAGTTAAGCACGAGGTTTCATTCTATGGGAAAAGACTATATTACTGGCTTTTAAAACTTGCGCATATCTTTAACAATATTTTTATGGTTGTTTTGCACTTACGATAAACTAATATAAAATATTAAACAATAAAAAGATGTGGACATGGAAGAAAGTCTATTTTTATAATTCCCTATTGATTTTGAGACAACAAATGCGTTTTTTGAGCTTTATTATAGGAACATATCAACATAATTTGCAAAGGGCAAGAACTTCACTTATCGCAAATTTAACCAAAACACAACGTGCTGATAAAAGCAAATGCTGCTTTAATACCAGATATAGTTAGCTTCACAATTTTGTAAAGTTTAGAGAAATTGATAAAGTAATGACGGTGAAATAAGTTTAAACATTACCTGGGGTAATCTGGACGTCTGTCATTAAACTTTCGTTTTCGGTGTTTTGATGTGCTTTTTCTTGTGAACGATCAATTACAGATTAAATTATTAACAAGCGCTACTTCAGTAAACTAATGAGAGTTCATGCATCACAAGCTTACAAAACTCCTTTAGAAATGATTTCTGTATACTTTGTGACATGAACAGACATACGGACGGGCAATACTATCCATGTATGTCAACAAAGTTTTATTATTGATGACGTAAAATAGTGTCAAAATAATACATCAAACATTTTCGTACTCGATTTTATCTGCTCCTGGTTCCCGCCAATAAATTCGCTTTCTGCTCCATGGACCTGCCCATTTCTATACCCTAGCTCTATTGACTAAGCCCTCGCGAATTTGTTAAAAGTCTGTTTGTGCTAATATTTCACATATTGCCAGGGAAATGATTAAATTTTTCAATAGTGCTTACAGATTTATGCAGATTTTCAGATCTATGGAGCATTTTGCTATAAAACGCAGAACTTCAAAACTTCATCACAAACTCCCGTATTCAAATCGCGATAAAATGTTTATTATCCCTTCTACCACTTTAGAAACCAACGGATATGTGCAGAATTCAGTTGGCTTTTAAAATCAGCCGATATTTCTTTCCAAGAGCTAATCAAAACTAGCGAAAATGATAATTTTTTACACCGCTGTCAAATATGAAAAAACTTACCTTGTCTGCGCCTGGATGTGCCGTCCGCTCCTGGCTCTGCCGGTTGACGGGTGTGTTTAAATAAACTTGAACAGTTTTGTATTAAAAACAAGTTAATTTATAACTTCTTCAGAAAAACACCCAAATTAAATGATACGTAATGTAGCGTATTTGTTTTTAGCTTTAAATGTTAAAAATTAATGTCTACAAAAGAATGTAAATAACTGGCGGAGGGTTAAACAGTGCTTTAATTAATATTACCTTTAACCTATGCGTATAACAAACTGGATACAGTTGTTGATTTGGGAAAAACATAAACCGAAGTATCCGATTGTAAGAATAATGTGACTTAAATCAGAATAATAATTATAAGTAGTTCTCCCCATGGTGTTGTATTTGATGGTTTAAAGCTAAATGTTTGAAAACATAGAAATACCACTTTTATTTAAATTACTGGAGAACATAAAACAAATAATGATTTATACCTCAGACACACTCTTTGATTTACTTCAATTAATAACATTGTTGTATCGTTTTAGAAAACCGGACAATTTGTTTACTGGTGTCGAGTTAATATTGTGTGCGGACAGTTCATACCCATTCCTGAGCCTCGCATTCTTCGAACAAGTTCCAGGCAGCAAACATTATGCTTTAAAACACCTCTAGAAAGGCAACACACGAACAGGTAAAATAAAGACCACCAAGATGTATTGTCTGTCGGATATCACATATTAACAAAAGTAATATATATCATCATAAATTTCTGTTGTTGTAAGTCAATTTCAATAAAAAGAAATATATCAAAAATAAAATCTGCTTTTCTTGAAAGGCTTGCCTTATTGTTTCCTTTAGGTATTATTAATAAGACTCACAGTCAAGATTTTATTCAATAAATGTCTTTGATGTTCGAGCTGTTATTCAGGGGAGGCGAATCTTGCATATGGCAAAACATAAGCTCAAATAAAAAAAAAATAGGAAAAAACACATCGTCGGCAAGATTTTTGTTAATTGAGAGTTCTTGTCAAATAAAGTAATACATGTAACTAAAATGTAAAAAAAAAAAACATCTATGACCTGACCCATTTTATTAAAGCACTGTGTTCCCAGTGCGGTTTGTTAAAATGTTGGTATTGCATACTTTGTTACTTAATAAGCTGTAAAAAACCCTGCCCTGGAGATACAATTTGTATCTAGTTAAAATTATCCTTGCTTGATAATTGATAATAGATATTATATTAAATTGTGACGGTTTATCAATTTTAATGTTATGATTAATTACTTCACTATACAATAGTAAAGGCTGTAACCATATTGCAAGCTAATGCGGTTAATACATATGTGAAGAGGTTTAAAAGAATTGTTTACACACTGTACAAATGTAATGACTTATTTTCACGGTGAAACTATAACATTCTCAACCTTGCCGTGTTTCACGATTAAAACACATTCAACTCGTTTAATAACGTAGAATGAAACGCAGTTGCACACAAACGTTTTACACATCAAACAGTTATATACTTTGTTCTGTTATCAATATTGTTCACGTAGTAAAAATGTCAATTAAAATCTTGAAGTTATGTACTAAGTTAAAGAAATTCGCCACGAAGTACAGAAATATTTTTTGATAACTAAAGTCGTCCTGCGATATGACGTCATAAATTTGAGCAGACGACATTGCGTATTATGCTTTTTGTGTAAATAAAAATATAATGTAGGAAAATTGTTACAATCTTGAGTGCGTGCATGTGAAAGTAGCAAATAAAACAATTAAAATATCAAAATGTTCAAATAAACATGGCTTTAAATAGCATCGTTATTGACACATCGTGAAACAATCTATAGTCCTCCTACGTCAATCTCCAACTGGATTGGAGTATAAGTAATCTATATACTTGAAGGCAGAGCCTTAAAGAAACACAAAATCCAACATTTAACATGTTTCATTTGTTGGGAGCGACCTTGGATGCCGACTGACAATAACAGAACATTGTTACATACTGTAAATCCATAATAAATACAATGGTAATATTTCTTTCAACTTAAGCACTAGGTACACAAGAAACCCTAAATATACCATATTTTGTATGGAATAAAAACCGTTCAAAGACATATTAATCAGGCTTGCAATTATTAATGTAATTTTGCGCTTTGAAATACACTAAGTCTTTTACATTAAAATTAAAATTTTCGTCTGTCATTGTCGGCTGTCCAAGCGCTGAATGACCACGCGGTTATAAAACCCCGAAAAGCATGTGCGAAGAAAGAACCATTTAGCAATCCATTGGACACAGACAGAGGAAATTAATTTTCTTCTAATTCACTACGTTCAAACGCAGAAAATTATATTCTCCCTACGTCAATCTCCAACTGGATTTGAGTATAAGTAATCTATAAACTTGAAGGCAAAGCCTTAAAGAAACACAAAATCCAACATTTAACATGTTTAATTTGTTGGGAGCGACCTTGGATGCCGACTGAATTCAAAGAACGAGTTAAAATTAGTGAAAGACTTCAAGCAAATATGAAAGCTCCAAAAATTACATATCTGCAAGAAAAAAAAATGTTTGTAAACCAGTACGTTGTGAAACAAGTAAACGTTCCTCGAATTTGTTTTTAGCACATCCATCTTTTGCTTGCTCTTAGACCCAACGTCCTTATCTCTTGCATGTACGATCCTTGCCGTCTTAATTGGCAGTGGCGAATTCTCCGCCATACGAAGAAAACGCAAGCATTAATTTGTAACATCCCTTACATATGCAGCGATGACTGTGAATCAGTGTGTCATTGCGGAATAAGGTAAATGTTTATGTCGGTTCACCACTTAATGAAGTTCAAGTTCGTGCTGTTACGAACCGTGTTTTGTCCCAGTAGAAAATCTATAAACACTTCGTGTGTGATCTATGGATTATTGTAACACTTCGCGGTACGTTCAACAACTCAGAATTGCGTAAAAACCAGAAGATGCTAATATTAAGCAGAAATTGTTCTCCGTGATAAATATAAACTTCTATTGAAAAAATCGTGATAAACCGATTCCAACAAGTTGTCATAGGTTCTTTTTTCTTCTTTTCAAAGACTTATATAAAAACTGATTTCAATACATATATCCCTATAGTCTTCGGGGCTTTTGTACATCGTTATATAGATATTAGATAAACGGCAACCGGAATCGCCCTGGCGGGAAAAATGTCCCCACTCCTCATGCCATCGGAGATTCCCTTTTTCCTCCATCCACTGAAGGCGCTAGTATATGACTTTTGCGTACCTTCCGCTCTTGACTGGAGGATACTTTTCGAGAGTAGGGTCGACGCGGCCCACCAGAACGTCCGGCCGCTCGTCTATCTCGTCTTGGTCTGCACAAACAGACATGTACAAATTTTTAAATGATACCAGTCATTTTACCATAATGAATTAATTGTTAAAGTTGTTATACTCTAAAAAATTTAACTCATGATAACAAAAATACTTTATTAACAGTTGTCCTAATACTAGAATAACTCTGAGGCGTGTATTACGTATCCTGATGTTTATCTGCTAAGCCGTGTAAGTTTTTTTTTAATAATTTAATCAAAAATTGTAATCCCGAGTTCGTTTTAAAATTAAAATTTTATAAACATACGTAAGAAAGAAATGTGAAAACTGATAATACGAAATACTGTTTTCACTGCTAAGCCGATCAAAATATTCTAGGATTTACAAATCCAAATAATGATATTCTCATGGCTGCATAGCCAACCGATGCTATTCTCATGACTGCATCTAGCCAACCAATGCTATTCTCATGGCTGCAAAGCCAACCGATGCTATTCTCATGGCTGCATCTAGCCAACCGATGCTATTCTCATGGCTGCAAAGCCAACCGATGCTATTCTCATGGCTGCATCTAGCCAACCGATGCTATTCTCATAGCTGCAAAGCCAACCGATGCTATTTTCATGTCTGCAAAGCCAACCGATACTATTCTCATGGCTGCAAAGCCAACCGATGCTATTATCATGGCTGCGAAGCCGACCGATGCTATTCTCATGGCTTCAAAGCCAACTAATGCTTTTCTAATGGCTGCGGAGCCGACCGAATCTATTTTAATGGCTGCAAAGCCAACCGATGCTTTATTCTAATGGCTGCAAAGCCAACATATACTATTCTCGTTTCTGCGGAGCCGACAAAGACTATTCTCATGGCCGAGGAGCCCACTGATACTATTTTCATGGCTGCAAAGCCAGCAGATGCTATAATCATGCTGCGGTGCCAAACGATGCTATAATCATGCTGCGGTGCCAAACGATGCTATAATCATCCTGCGGTGCCAAACGATGCTATAATCATGCTGCGGAGTCAACCGATTCCATAACCAATACTCAGGGCTGCTAAGCATAAAATTTAAACCGTACTCGAGTCTAACGAACTTAATAATTATTCAAAGTTAAACTATTCTCGGTTCAGCCGAAACTAGCAAAAGTATTTTCGGGTCCTTCAACCCAAAACAAAACTATTCTCACGGCTGCAAAGCCAAGTAATGCTATTGTCAAGATTGTTATGCTAAGAAATGCTGTTCTCAAAGTTGCTTAGCCAAGTAATGCTATTCTCGTGACTGATAAGCCAATTTATGCTATTCTTAAGGCTGCCAAGCCAGGTAATGCTATTCTAAAGACTAATAAGCCAAGTTATGCTATTTTCAAAGCTGCTACGCGAAACAAGTTAATCTCGCGAATTATGTGCCTACTTTAAGACACGCCGGGCTGTTGATCAAACCAGTCGATAAACAGATAAGATATATGATTTAGAACGGACTCTAGGAAGCATATTATAAAAGAGAATCTTGATCGCCAAATATTACTCTGTTTTTTTTTAAACTTAGTGTAAATGTGCTTTTTAGAAGAAAACTATACTATAAAATCTACAAATGTCTGACCTAAATAATCCGTGTGTCTACAAAATAAGCCGAAAAGGTGCTGAAAACCATAACGATCATAACTTCTTGAGATTTATCCTGGATCATTTTCTGAATTTGGTCAAGAAATAACAGATCTGGGGAACAAAAAGTCCCAAACTATTGGACCAATACTCTGAAAATGGTCCAAGCTGGCGCAAAGTTCTTTCCAAAAACAATAATAATAAGCGTTGCGATCGGACGCAAACCTACATGTATCAAACTATAAAACTCCCCATCATGAAAACTTTTAATATTTCGAAACTTGCACAGCAATCATCTACTTTACAATTTTGAACACATAATTCGTTCATTTTCAACCTGGATATCCGTTGCATTTCTATGGTAACGGAGTACTTTTATTTATTGTGGTAAATGTATCATAAGCGATAAGATAAAACTTGTTATATTCACCTTTTGGGATAAATCTGCTAAAGACTGATTGTCTGGAAATCATTTTATCCTGTCCCCCTTATGAACATGAGAATGATTTAAGAATTCTAAAACCCGCCGCGGCTAATTTCCCCCCCCCCCCCCCCCCCCATCTGAAAGAGCGCAACAATTCGTCAGGTGACCATAAACAGCGGGCTATACAATATGCTGTCTCAAGAAGCATACAACCTAGCATATGAAAACACGACTCTCGTGTTAGAGCGCTGATCTAACTCAGGCTAAAAAGTTCAATGCACCAGAAATTAATCTGTTCTTAAATGTTAAATTTTAATATAAAACTCCCAATGATGATCTGTGGCTATGCCCATGCTAATGAACTTCATCGAAATTCCCCCAACCAAAAGTCATTACGAAACTCACGCTAAAGCGACTCTGATCGTGCAGTGACTTGTTGAATGCGAGGAGAGTGTTCGAACATTCTTGTAAGTGTTTAGATAATACCGGATCGGATCTAACCTTTTAGTTACTTAACCCAATCGTAAAGTGTTGTCAAAACCACACTCAGTGACAAACGCATCGAGCATCGAGCAAACGCAGAGATCTTTGACTTCGCCCTTTCTTTGTGTTTTCAAAGGGTGGACACCTTTAATAATAAAAACTAAAGCACTTGCAGGAAAAAAACTAGTGATAACACTAAGGACTTAAAATATTGTGTTGTGTCTCTTTTATCGGGGCAAGAAACCCATCGAAACTTGATATGCTATGAGGCAATTTCTACGAGATGATAACCTTAGTAGATATCAATTTTATCACCCAAAATCAGAGGTATACTAACAGAATATTCGTTTTTTTAAATGAATTTATTGTTTCGGTAAAAAACATATAGATTTTCTAAAATCTAAGATTTGCCTCAAGTGTCTCCAAACAATAATTTATTGTGTGTCCAGACTCGTATGCATATTGATCATTCGTCAAAAGCCAAAAGTTCTTGTTTATTAACAAAACTACTATTGTTATCTTATTAATACTCATCTTCCATGACCATTTGTTAACGATAGCAGCTCCGCCGGAAGTTAACAAGCACTGCCGTCGAAAATGTTCTGCCGTCGAAAATGCTTAAGGTAATTCATACTTCTAGATAGTACAGTTTTACTAATGATGAGCTGTGAAAATAAAATTATCATTTTTTCAACAATTTCCAAATAAACTTTTATTATATTGTTATAAACAGATGAATATTGATAATTACAGGAGACAATTGTTGAAAAACATGAATTTTGTTAGAAAAGTAATAAAATGTGGTACCTGCTTTGTTGTCTAATCCGGGTGTCAAAATAACCCATTTTCCACTCAAATAAATCCAAAAACAATTAATTACAATATCCAGTTCAATGTTCCCTCTATGGCCAACCAGTGTTACTTTTTCAAAATAACTTTTTAAACATTGACTATAATGAATTTCAAAACACTGCACAGATACCATCACACAAGATTTACATTGTTTTACATGTAGAGATTAAACTGTCCTACATGTAAACTCAAGTTTTGCATGCTTTTTGCATGAGTGAGTGACCTCATGGGACAAAGGATGATGTGTTTGGATTTTGATTTATAAGAGCAATATTTTCAAGTTATTTTGAAAAAGTAATACTGGTTGACCCTAGATGGAACATTGAACTGGATATTGTAATTTATCATTTTTGATATATTTGAGCGGAGAATGCTTTATTTTGACACCCGGATTAGACAACAAAGCAGGTACCACATTTTATTACTTTTCTAACAAAATTCTTTTTTTTCAACAATTGTCTCCTGTTATTATCAATATTCATCTGTTTGTAACAATATAATAAAAGTTTTTTTTGGAAATTGTTGAAAAAAATGATAATTTTATTTTCAAAGCTCATCATTAGTACAACTGTACGATCTGGAAGTATGAATTACCTTAAACCACTAGCACGAGAAGCAAGAGCTGAAGACTCCTGGTCGCATTGACTGCTAGGGTTTGCCTCAAAAGTTAGCTGCACACTGGTACCGGAAAACCTCGAGCAGATCGTAATAAGAAGCAGTAGCTGTAGGTGTCCTACTTGGCGTCTGTAGAAGGCTTTCTATTTGCGTCGTATGAAGGTCGGACTTTTGCTTCTTTGTAATAGTTGCACTTTTTATCCAACCGAAATAGTATTTCCACGGGCTTCTTCTTGCAAAGAATTAATATCGTCGTTATGTTTTTGTAGCTAGCAATTTTGTGTTAATAATTGTTGTTCTATTGAAATACTCTTCGAAGCGTTAACATTTCCGTCTGTCATTGTCGGCTGTCCAAGCGCTGAATGACCACGCGGTTATAAAAACCCGAAAAGCCCGTGCGAAGAAAGAGACGTCTAGCAATCCATTGGACACAGACAGAGGTAGTCTCATTCATTTAGACGCTCTGATTTCGCAAAGGCGATCAGTATGCCTGAAGACATTGTTCGTTAAAAAACCAGACATTCCAAAACGAGGCTTGTAATTAGGACATTAGTACGGAACGCCGTTGTTGTCTTGTGAAAATTGTATTTTAGACTGTCGCCCTGCCAGCTGGAAATCGAAAAGACAATATGCTACGGCGACAAGCATTTTTTAACTGTATTATTGCGCCCACAGGCGTGTTCAAGTCAGCTGGGATCTGCGGTTACCAGATATCTGATAAAAAGTTTATACAGACGTTGCAAGCACAATAGTTACCTTATTTCAACCTTAGAAATATTTTAGAATGAAATTATTTCAATAAGAGATCATATTTTTTTCTCTAAATTTGGACCTTTTTGGATCAAAATTACGTCTGAAGTGAATAACTTTGCCCTACAACCATTTTTTTTTTTGAATTTCTTAAGATAACTTCAAAATTCTTTGGCATACCCTAATGGCGACCTTAGAAACATTTTACACTGAAATCCCTTAGATTATTTCTTTAAAAGTATATAAATTTCCCAATTATGAACAGAAAAAGTGTTAAGACAATTTAGAACTGTAAAGAAAAATAAAAGTTGAAAATACCTAAAGTTTTATTTGCAATCAAACACAAAAACGAAGCATCGCTAAACAAAAACCGATCAAATGTCCACATGATCAAAATGATACTTATAATATCGAAGATTCTTTAAAAGAATTCTAAAATGTAAAGAGAGAAGTCAACATTTTTTTGTCATTCATTTTCGCAACCATGAATTTTAAGGCCAAATCACACTTTTACAAATAACTCTTAGTGTATACATGTGTTAGACAAAAAAGCAACATATGCATATCAGGAATCGCCACACTCAAAAAAAAACAGCCTCCCCACGCAGCGAAAAAGAAGAGAGGAAGATAGAGAGAGCGCATGTTTTATATATGTATGTCAATTCAAATAGGACGCCACAAACAATTACAAGAATAATACCATTTAAATATAACAGAAGGTCGGTGAACATACAACCTTCAATGTGGTATATAAGAGTATTTGGGTGAGTGGGGAGGGGTGTGAAAAATGACTGTAAAATACAATCCCTGAGGGATGAAACGATAACAGTATTGATTGAAAGTACGGGGAGATGTTTTACGGCCGCCACACAGCACAGACAAAACTACTGTGATTATAAAAAAGCAACATATGCATATCAGGAATCGCCACACTCAAAAAACACAGCCTCCCCACGCAAGATAATCTTAGAAAATGTTGTAAGTAACTCATTACTCAGGAAGGTATTTAAATTGATGTTTAGTGTTGCTTTGTTTTTGTGTTTAGCTGCAGAATTAAGGGATTTTTTAGAAAAACTATTTTTCTTTTCTGTTTTAACTTTTCTTAACGTATAAATAATAAACATACATAAAATGATTTATTTATGCAAAGATTGTCGGAACGGCAATTTTCCGTTAGAGAGATTTTGAAATTCTTCCCTTTTATCAATCACCGTACAATGACAACTGTCATACCATACAGCATGATAGTCTAAAACCATTATCAAGAAGAGGCAGCAACGGCGTACCATATATTTGCATTCATTTATGTAAAATGGGGTAGGCAAGTACTTCAACGTCCTTTGTTTATAAACCATATACCTGATTTTGTAGCTTGATATCATATTACCTAAATTTCACTTTGCCTAGTGTGGGAGAAATACGGTTAAAGCACTGTTAACAAATTTCATTAGAAATCGCGATTGATTTTGGATTTGTTTACCATACAAAAGCGTCACCTGTTGGTTAGACTTTTTATATAGCGATGTCTCTAGACGTTCGTCAGAGCAGTGTGACACTGATCAATGACAGAACGTCTAGATGATCTAGACTAAGACAGAGGGAATTAATTTTCTTCTAATTCACCACGTTCAAACGCAGAAATTTATATTCCGAGTTTACACATTGAGCCGTGAATGTACTTTTGTATTTATAGATTTTTGGAATATTCCACAAAATAGGGGAGTAAGATATTCCCATCATAGCTCATAATGTTAAAATTGAACACAACGTAACACACTGTCAAGGTTTCATGGCCGTGGCAGTAACGCATCGTATTTGTAACATAAGGGGATTTGTTTTTTTCTGTTTTAAATCAATTCTTGTCAATACATTCATGTAGAAACCGACAAAAAAGCCATTAAGATGTCGCGATCGAAGCTTACTCAACACAATTTTCGGATGATGCCAAAAAATGGTGCAATCCGACAAACTAAGACGGAAATTTGATGAAAGAAATAACAGGTCAGTGTTTTAAAATATTCGGATATTTATATCAAAATATTTCCATAAGTTTGTCGTGTCTAGTTTTTTTACTTTGAAATGGTTCATTTATTTTATTCAATTAAGCTTAGACATTTCAATTTTAGATAAGTAACGTTAAGCTTTATCAATCAAACAAAATGATGATCCCTCTGTGTGAAAACTTACAAGTTAAAAAACAGACATTATTTAAAAAAAATATTTTCAAAAACAATATTTGGCAATTTCCGAATCGTTAATGGTATTTTAAAACAGTTAAAGATTTATAAAATGATACAGTCGTTAAATAAATTATCAAACTGACAAAATGGCTGCCGAACACAACAACGATACACCGCCTCTTTTACTCTTATCATTTACTCTAACTAGGATTGCTAGAACGCAAGCTTTCACGATCAATGACAGTGTGAAAAAAGGAGAAAATTCCATAACGAATTTAAGAACATAAAGCATCGTGTTTACCGGTAAACAATAAATACGTATTTGTCTGATTCGGGATTTCTAGGCCAAGTTCATGATGAAGTTGCCAGTTGGGAAACATTTTCGTGTTAAAGTACAAAACAACTCAATTGATCAATGAATGCCAAATTTTTAAAAATCGTACCCAAACTATTTGAAAGGATTTTTATAGATAAAGGGGGTGAGTTTTTATTGGAGAGTAACTTATTTCTAGCGATCAAAATACACTGGTCAAAAGTTCTAAGTGCACACTTTTCAAGTTTGAATATCCTAAAGTAAACTTATTCAAATTGAATGAAAGTTTGACTTTATGTTAATAATGATCAAACAATAATAATTTTTTGAAAACCTTGCATATGTTTTACGTTTTACGTCATCCACGTCGGCATACGCTATTTATGCATTATCCTCGTGGGGCAAGCGAAATTAATTTTTTTACAATCGTTTTTGTTTTTCACATGTTCACCGACTCCAGACAAACACGAAAAAAACACCAACAAATTGTAACCATGGAACGGTTGACGTCAGCAGACAACGACATTGCCGTCAAAATTCTTTTCACAGGCACAACTTCAAATTTGTTGTAAAAAAATATTGACGGTTTTCGTAAATGCAAAAGAAATACCTTGACGTTTTTGCATATTTTATCAATTTAAGAAGAAAATCAAACGATATTATTTTCTAGATTGATAACGTTGCTTACGTTGAACGCTGATGTTACTCAATTACGTCATTAAATATTAACGTAAAACAACGTAAAGTCGAAAATATTAGTGTAACATTTGTTGGATAAGTGTCCAATAAATAAAAATTTAAAACTAAAATTTATAGAAATTCAATAAACTTCAAAATCGATTTTTTCGAAAATGACGCTTATTTGGTCAAAAAGCATGTCCGAAAACTGGTCAATTTTATCGAAATGAATACATTTTTTCGTTTGGAAAGGTTGTTACACATCTAACATAGAGAATTGTATCATCCCAAACGGTAAGACAATTCAAAAACTTTTGGCACAAAACATTGTGTTAAAGATGGAATTTTCTCCTTGAAATTATGTAAAAACGTTATGGATACAATAGAGTTGAGTGTGTTGGCTCATCGTGCCCAGCAGACCATTACAAAGCTACAGAAAGCTATTTCAGTGCAATGGAATGACAACTACAGTATTTCCTTTAAATTTGAATGAAATTTAAATTATGCAGAGATTAGAAAACGATCACAGATGATAGCCGATGCAATGATAATTAACTTGAGAATTGCTTTCTGAGAACAGGTGAGCTAAAATATTATTATTTTTTAATCTGGTTAAGCAGACTTAAAATGTTTGGTGTGCTTTAATAGAATATTGATTCTTCTTCATTGTAGTTTACACTATTTTAAAAGATTCAATCAAATAATTTAAAAAAAATTAACATTTATCAAGTGTGCACTTAGAACTTTTGACTAGTGTATGTACTGAATGGTGAAAATTCGTATCTTTTAAGAAATTAAGCCCGACATGGTTACTTTTTACATTTTTTCTATTTTGTCTTCGTCTATCAGAAGAACCTTAAAGTAAAGTTCACTCGGTTCTTCTATATTTCATGTTCATTAAAATACCCATTAACGTCTAGTGTCCCATATTTAGAACACTTACTTTCTAAGAACTATTCATTGTTATTAATTAAAAAGTTGTGCTTATCTCTATGATGTGGCGGAGCTATCAGTCCATTGTATCAGGCAGCACTAATAAGAGATGAAACTGAAACAAATTTTCTGAATTCACAAGGTCGAACTGACAAATGCCAGACACAAATTTCTTTGAATGAATATGGCTCGCAAATGGAATGCACTTATGTTCAGGAAAATAATTAAAAAACATATTTGCAATGTGGAAATGTGTGTGTTTAATAGTACTCGTATGCAAAATTAATACTAGAAGTATAAATAGCTTATAAGCTAACTTTTCTTACACTTTATACTGACGATTATGATGTTAAAAAATTTGGACGCTAAGCATATATGTAATCAAAATGTGATAGAGTGTACATGTATTTGCATCAAGTCGGAATGTTTAGTTCTTATATAATAGTATTTACACAGTTACTCATACGGAATCTGCTCTGTTCGCATTTATTTCTCGTATGGTGGTGCACAATTTGTGGATCCCGTTGATCTGTTCGCGTTTAGATGGGAGATAAGTTACATATATGCAAATGACAGTGCCTCTAGCTGGGAGCGAACCCGCACCGTCACAGCAACAGCAATGCGGCATTTACATCTAGCAGTGAAGGGACGTCAACATATATCACTGTCGTGATCGAGCACCTGCACGGACTTTTCGGGCACCGGTATTGTCATACAATATGGCGGACTGTTGGCTGTATGGTCAGCAGGCACCGGTTCAAGATAAACTAAAATGTTCGATAACAGTCAACCCTTAAAATACCTCTCTCTATAATTTTGCTGTTGTGTTTCGGACAATAAACATTTATATTTAAAAATGTAGTTCCATAGAGGTATCTTTAAGATAGCCGTGATCACTATACATAGCTCCAATCAACTCACAGGAAAGATGTGACTTGTTTGGGGCAAAGCCAACGTGGATATGCGTTATGAGTGTCCATGTTAGACTTCGCCGCAAATTTTCGTTATAAAGAAACAAAACGCATAAAATGCATAAGCAGAAGTGTATTAACAGCTTATAAACATGCGCAAATACCCTTTGTTTGCTTTTTGGTCGGCAGACCCAGTGAGAACCAGTTTTCAGACCCTTGTATTGCAAGACTTTCAAACCAAACAACACCAAATAAATAGTTCTTTTTTTCAAAAAGTTAGTCAATGCTACTGAGCGGTCCATTTTTGAAAAAGTTTAACTCGTGGAACGTCACTTAAGATTTTGAGTCATGAACGCGCCATTTTGGATTCGACAACGTTAAATAGGTGAAGAAGAAAAAACCTTCGTGATCAGCTGAATAGTTACTATTTATCGAGTTATTTTCGTGTTGCAATGTTTTTCTAACACCCAGGTTACATTTGAAGGTAAATTGAAAGTAGTATTTCTCTTTGTTAATGGTATTTTAATAAATGGAAAATGGAGATTGATTTGGTAGTTGACGGATGTTACAAAATCATTGTAAAACTTAAAAGTTTCGATTCGAAGACTATACCGCCGTATTCGTGATTTTGGCTCTTTGGGTTTTATTCAACGTTACGTCATTTAGATAATTAATGCATTCTCCCTTTTAATCTATAATTACAAAATGAAAGTAAAAGTAAGCAAATTTTTTTTATTTAGGGGCCTAATCATTTCGGCTATTTATTATGGAATCTTGTAGAGATGTAAGTAATCATTTTATTAATCTGTAATGCATTGAAGAAGTCGAATTTCGTACGATAAACCAATTATTTTGGTTAAATATCATGTTAGAATATTTAGTCCAATTTAAATCCTTTAAAACATAAAGCATCTGATTTACAATGATTTGTTTTAACACATTTGGAATAATTGTCTTTAAAGTATGTTAAATATGTCGGATATTTGGAAAGGAACCTCCCTTTATCTTTTTAAGGACAACTCCATTTTACCAGGTTATAAGAGCAAAAGACAGTTTTGGCCTTTTGCAGTCTGATCCTTTCTGGATAAAGTTACATGCCTTGATAATTTTTTTCAAAAGAAAGTTATACTAGTTAATACAAATGATCCTAATGATATAATTTTGTCACAATTATTGGCATTGACAGTATTTTGGAGCAAAGAAAGGTCATAATATTCAGTCTGTCACATGATTTTTTCCAAGGATGATTAGAAAAGTAAATGTGCATGCAAGGAAACACAAAAAATAATTTCTCTGGAATTGATGCAACAATTTGGATATTTAATCCAGTAAATCAGTATAGCTTTATGAAATAATTTTGATTGGTTGTTAGATCAGCCATAGAAAACTGCAAAACAATGGCAGCACTCTTTTTCGCAGCAACTAGTGGTTAAACGAGCATGCTCGTTGATGTCACAAGGAAATAATGTGAACAGTCAAAAAGAATGTGCTTGACTTTGTGTAGGCATACAAATAGAAACAAACTGAAAAAAAGACTATTATATCAAAGTGCAAAATAAGAGTAAATTATATTGTTACATTTATGAACGCTCACTTAAAAAATAAAATCAGTTATTATAAAACTTGTGTGTACTTTGTGAATATATCAAAATACTTGTTATATTTTTGTGTTTGTTAAATATGTATTTTAGTGATTTAATCATATACAAGAAATTTGCCATATCTGGTTCAAAAAGCATGAAATTGGAAGAGGAGAGGAAGAATGCTACTGGTATATTAACTTTTATTAATTGTCAATTGATTTTCAGTGCAGGCAATGCATACTTTGCCCATTTTTTGCTTGATTGCGGTGTAGCAAAATCTCAAGGCATGTCATTACCGGCCATGACCTGAACATGCAATATTCCTGGCGAACACTACATTGAACACCAACTATTTCTCTGTGGGATATGTTGTACAAACACGATGTTCTTGTGGTTGATTAATTTTTTTATTAAGCAGGGTAATCTCATATCAGTGTTTGTGTCTCAAAAACTCAATACTGTTTCAGTTTTTACATTTAATTACTTAACCCTTTACTTAATGGACATGCCATTTTACAGCATGGACAACCAGTGTAAATCCAGATCAGCTTGCAGATTAGATATTTTGTGGTCTGATCTGTATCTACACTGTTCGTAAGATACATTTAAAGTTCTTTCCAACTGGAAGCAGATGTGTCAGCATCTAGATCTACAGTGGTTGCTCAGGCGATAAATTGTGTATCCTTCGAGTAAAATAAAGTATCGAAATGCAGGTTTGTTATTGTAATTATAACCCTTTATTATACCTCCCATTGTTTTCTCGTTTAGGGCAAACACATTCTTTTATCTGGGGACCATTGGCCGCTGAACATAGAATGGTATTAATCTGAAAATACCGCATTAAAAGTTCTATGTCCACCGCCATAAGCACACCATCGTTTGGGATGGTCAAAATTGTTCTGTTTATTGGTGTAAATTGATTTGTGCTCAACCAGGGGCTAGGCGGCATGGTAATAATATGCATTTCCATTACTGTCCATGAACAGACTAAATCAAACCGAGCCTGCAATATTTTTATATTTGTCGTGTTCGATGGCTTTCAAAGGTCCCCTTTCATATAATTTTACATATTTATGTAATACAAGTGAAAGTGAATAAACGGGGTTACCAGTAAGTGGCCTTAAAAATCATACACGCTGAACTTAGTTAAAATGTGCGTAGCTTTATAATAAACCTTTATTGTTTTTTATTTACTTTGCTGAAAAAATAACACATAAAAGATATTTGTTTGTTTCAGTAAAATATCAATTTTATTTCACGAGTGAACTGCAGAAACTGATATTTTTACGAGTGACGTAGCCTTGAGTGAAAATACCGGTTTCTGGTGTTAGACGTGAAATAAAATCGATATTTGACTGAAACAAACACGTTTTCATTTTATTTTTTGTTTTCGTGACAAATTCATCTGTAAAAACTAGAAACTCAGAGTTTCTTATTCCCTGCGTAGGTTTCTCAAATTGATAGCATCATAACTTTCAATCATAACTGATGAAGCAATAGAAAATAGTTCTGAAATTCATCATCTGATTAAGGTATTTCAGGCAGCTTATCTATCTCTATTATTGAAAGAAACTGAAAAAACAAGTTACAGTTAATTTTATTTAAGTTTACATCATTTTCAAAAGAAACATCATGCCATCAATGGCATATCGAAGAAACGTCATAAGCTAAAAAAGTTGTTCGGTAAAAACAGTGAAAATATCTATCTATTTATACTGCAGTGAAATTGTTAAAAGAGTTAAAATCAGGCAAAAACAGTGTTTTGCTATCTAGGCAATGTTTAGGGTGTTTAAAGCCGGGTTGAAGTGATCAGGATCAGACTGTAAAACGACGCTGGATGGTAGCTGATTCCATAATACGACGGTCTGAGGAAAGAAAGAATATTTAAAAATATCAATTTTAGTGTGAACCTGCCTGTATGTTTATGGATCCATGTGCCTTTTCTTCTCAATGGCTGTACTAGATATGTTGGGGCTGAAATTGCCACAAAACCATGGACTATTTTGAAAAACATACATAGTCTAGAAGAGGTTCTTCTGGATTTTAATGTCTCCCATTTTAGGTCGTCGAGCATGGTCGCCACACTGTCTTAAGGGGAATATTGACCTTTAACCCAACGGGCTGCTCTACGTTGGATCATTTCAATTTTGTTAATGTTACACTGTGTGTGTGGTGACCAAACAGTAGACGCATATTCCAGTTGCGGTCTAACTAGTGATTTATATGAAACTTGGTTAATGTAAAACTGTGTGTGTGGTGACCAAACAGTAGACGCATATTCCAGTTGCGGTCTAACTAGTGATTTATATGAAACTTGGTGAATTTTCTGTGTTTTTTTAAGGTAGATTTCTTCGTAAGAATCCAAGAGGTTTTATTTGCACTCTGAGTGATTCTGTCAATGTGCTGATTCCATGACAGGTCACTTGAAATGTCAATGCTTAGATATTTTGCACTTGATACTACCTCTAAGATTTGTCCATGTAACTTATAACCAAACTTGATTTTTTTATTCCTATTTATGTTTAAGACTTGACATTTGCCAGGGTTAAACTATATTTCCCATAACTTTTTCCAAGCTTCTAATGTCTGTAAATCCTTCTGTAACCTAAGTCAGTCTTGATTATCAGTGATGACCAGGTAAACTGCAGTGCAGTCAGAAAAAAGGCGAACTTGGGATTCCACAGTTCCAAAACAGTGGAATACCTTTTTTATTTCAATGAGAAAACTCTACATATATAATTCATTTGAAAACTTAAAATAAATACACTGGTCAAAAGTTCTAAGTGCACACTTTGCAAGTTTGAATATCCTTAAGTAAACTTATTCAAATTGAATGCAAGTTTGACTTTATGTTAATAATGATCAAACAATAATAATTTTTTGAAAACCTTGCATATGTTTTACGTTTTACGTCATCCACGTCGGCATACGCTATTTATGCATTATCCCCGTGGGACAAGCGAAATTAATTTTTTTACAATCGTTTTTGTTTTTCACATGTTCACCGACTCCAGACAAACACGAAAAAAAAACACCAACAAATTGTAACCATGGAACGGTTTACGTCAGCAGACAACGACATTGCCGTCAAAATTCTTTTCACAGGCACAACTTCAAATTTGTTGTAAAAAAATCTTGACGGTTTTCGTAAATGCAAAAGAAATACCTTGTTTTTGCATATTTTATTAATTTAAGAAGAAAATCAAACGATATTATTTTCTAGATTGATTACGTTTGTTGCTTACGTTGAACTCTGATGTTACTCAATTACGTCATTAAATATTTACGTAAAACAACGTAAAGTCGAAAATATTAGTGTAACATTTGTTGGATAAGTGTCCAATAAATAAAAATTTAAAACTAAAATTTATAGAAATTCAATAAACTTCAAAATCGAATTTTTCGAAAATGACGCTTATTTGGTCAAAAAGCATGTCCGAAAACTGGTCAATTTTATCGAAATGAATACATTTTTTTCGTTTGGAAAGGTTGTTACACATCTATCATAGAGAATTGTATCATCCCAAACTGTTATACAATTCAAAAACGTTTGGCACAAAACATTGTGTTAAAGATGGAATTTTCTCCTTGAAATCATGTAAAAACGTTATGGATAAAATAGAGTTGAGTGTGTTGGCTCATCGTGCCCAGCAGACAATTACAAAGCTACAGAAAGCTATTTCAGTGCAATGGAATGGCAATTACAGTATTTCCCTTAAATTTGCATGAAATTTAAATTATGCAGAGATGAGAAAACGATCACAGATGATAGCCGATGCAATGATAATTAACTTGAGAATTGCTTTCTGAGAACAGGTGAGCTAAAATATTATTATTTTTTAATCTGGTTAAGCAGACTTAAAATGTTTGGTGTGCTTTAATAGAATATTGATTCTTCTTCATTGCAGTTTACACTATTTTAAAAGATTCAATCAAATAATTTAAAAATTAACATTTATCAAGTGTTCACTTAGAACTTTGACTAGTGTATTCAATAATTAATTCCATGTCGTATCGTGCTTAACAGATTTAAAGATGGTAATTGATAAGAGCTCTGATTTAATGTACGGTGAAGTACATCAAGGAGTACAGGGAGGTAAGTCAGTCACCGTTGTCACATAATAAGAATAACTTTTATTAGCGTTATTTCTTTGGACTAATGTGGCTAAGCTGTGCTTTGTCTGTATCATCCAGTTTTTGATATTTTACAAACAAACGTTGATCCACCAGTTATCCTTAAATATTTTCATTTTATAATTTGTATATATATAAATCTAAATTTGATGGTTATTTATAAGACAATGACGATTTTCTTTTGTATCATAACTATACAAATAGATGGAAAACAACTTTAAAAGCTACCGAACATGACATATCAAATATTGTGAGCTCGGTTTGATTGAATCTGTTCATGAGTTGTTATGCATGTTACTGCCCAAACCGCCTAGCCTAAAACGATGGTATGCATATGGCGGTGAACACGGAAACTTCAATGCGGTATTTTCATATTAATACCGTTCCATATCCAGCAGCGCATAATCCAAAGATAAAACAATTGGGTTGCCCAAAGCGCCCTAAGCGAGAAAACGATGGGCGAAACTAAACAGAACGAAATCTTGACAGAAAATCTGAGAATATAAATCCTGCATATCACAAAGAACGCCAAAGGTAAAACTAACAAAGCAGGATATCCTTGGGGTGATTGAACATTATCCTAATCTTTATTGGCTGGGCTATAGAAATCACGCATCTAAAACTGGTGTGAGTGAATAAGCACTGAGTATTCGGCTTTATTTACCACTTTTGTTTTGCTTACAGCGCTACCCCCAAAATACGCATGTATCTTCTCATGTTACAAATCTGATGCATACAAAGAGCAAATGCTTTTACTAAAACCTCTCAGAGTTTACGTCATAGGTTCGATTTATTGACTTTTAGTGACTGGTGTCAGTATATAAGTAAGTCATTTCCATCGAAGATGTTTTTATAATGCAAGGATAACTCAACAATCAATGCAACGAAATTCTTCACTTTCTTATCTTTAAAGGTTAGAAAATCTTAAAACTCCACGACGCCATGCATCAACATCCCCAAGATACTACATGCAATCACGGAAGGTTCGAGTTCTACTTGGTTGCAGGTATAAAGCTTGTTTATGATAAACGCTGGTGCATGTGCATACATCTTGTCTTTGTTCACATTGTAAAACCGAGTAACGAGTTGCTGTTGAGATAACAACACTCATTTGTTGATCATACTTTGACAAAAACTTTGAAAATGTTGATTGAAATGTAACCCTGTGGGAAGGTTCGACAAATAGAAACCAAGGTTTCTTAATATTTCGCATTATATTTCTTATAATAAGGTGAGAATTAGCTGGCGGTTCGTCATGTTGCAAAATCACCGAAATCTGCGAAGAATTATAAGCTGCAAGACTTTCATAGCTTAATGAAACAAGTTTCCAAGGAGGAAACCAGGAATTTGAAAGGGAGGTAAACTCTTGTAACGCTCTACTGGAGGGCAGTAACCCTGTGATATTAAAAACGACGTTTGATGTCAGATGAAGGTGAACACCTATAGGTTTGATGTATCAAGATCCGAACAGTTGATCACAACCGCCATTATGTAATCGAAACTGACCAGACGGACACTGAAGTGGGCGACATGCCACATCTACCTGAAAAGGAAAAAAATAGTTATGGTTCAATTTTACATTTCACAAATTTAACGCTTATTTCAATTCTTTATATGATAAAAGTCAAAACAACCAAAACAGTATATAATAAACCAAAACGTAATCACCAAGTGTAAAATAATCGCAGGATAGAATTTAAATGCATTTTCTAAAATGTTTATGACACAAATTGTGTTATATGTGTGTTCTGCTGTAACAAATCCTGATAGTTTGTCCAATACAACTGTACATGTATGTTTCCATATACAAGTATCTTTATTTGATGAATGAGGTTCTGTCGTTTTTGAGCACATATTCTATTTACAATTAAAAGACGAATGGACCTTAAATCTCAAAAGTGATATTTTTATTTTATAGGTGCAATAACAACAGATATTCGTCAACTAAAAGCAATATTTACTAGAAATGTTGCTATACTTATTAATTTAAAATGAACAGAAGTATCATAAAGAACAGAAATATGCAGGTGTATTTTGCGAAATGCTGTAAAAAAGAATTACATATATGAAATAATAAATGAATGCCGGTTTAATTTATTGTTTTCAATCCTAAAATTATTGACAAAATTTTTTGATGTGATCATATATTTATCTTGAAACATCTTTTTATCATTCAATAACTCACTAAGAAAAGCATTTCTGTTTTACCTTAAACGTTATAAAAAATTATAAGCTTAATGTTCGAATATACAGTTTGAAGATTTTCAGTTATTTGAATATTTTAATTCTTTTTTTTTTCAATTTATTTAAAACTAACCATTAGCATAGTTTGTCTTGAAAATGTCAGACAATATTGTAAAGTTGTTAACTTCAGTGTACTTACATCTCCTGAATCGGGACAAACATTTGGCATTTCTTACGTCTTTTCTAGATCAGATGATATTACAGCTGGATTAATGAGTCCAACAAATCCATCTTTATTAAAGCGATTACTTTTATCGTCCGTTTCTCGGCAGTCAATATGTTTTAACCAAGGATGACCATTACACATGGAACAGAAAACATTGGCATATATTTCTACTATAATGAAAGGAGAAAAGAGTCCGCTGTAACAGGCCTCCCGAATCATTTGCATTGAAATGTTCAAAGCATTGCCGTCGGGAAAACTAAATTCTTTATCAGGACAGCTTTCTATTACATCTTTGTAACATATAAGTTGTTCTATATCATTCTTCTCACCAGGATACTCAAAATAAACATAACAATCTCTCGACAATGCTTTATTGCCGAAACCTGACATAAAGTGTGTCGACAGTGCGTAAGTACCATTTACATCAGAGAACAAGTTACACGAGACATACGAATTCCAAACCACGCCGTCCGTTACACCATAGGCTTCTGCACATGCAGTGTTCTTATAAATAAGTTTTGTCTTTTTGGAGTAGACTGGATACATGCTTCCCCAGACGGCTTCAGAAACATCCCCACAGACTGTACCTTGATTACCTGCAATTGTAATTAAGGTGTAATTAATTAACTAATTACAATTTCATTGAAAACTTCTCATTGACAATTAAATTACAATTACATGAATTTTCAGTTTGTTATTAATAAATAACTATTATTTTGAGCCAAAGAGTGAATTATTATGAATAATTTTCAAATAATTTTGCTTTAATAACAAAGTTACAGGAAAGATACTAAATCAACATGAACAAACATAAACAGTAATCAGAAAGACAATAGATCTAGAATATTTATTGTCAACTTTCAAACATATCAGTTTGAATTCTAACCTCTACATACATCAATTACGCAGAAAACTTTTCACAAGGCAATTTTATATTTGAACAAACAAGAGAGCTTCAATGTTTTTATTAGTGATATCAAGGTTATCAAGTCGAAAAATTAATTAATAATTATTTTCAATTATCTAAAATATTTTAAGAAATAACAATTCATTTAATTAAAAATGTAATTGTAACCTGATTACCTGGTACATCAGTAATCATGTTGTAAGAGATTGAATGTGGAGTAATTACGTCCAACGTCTCAATGGTCATAGCCCATAAACAACGAGTTATAGACAGCACTGAATTCTCGATGACGTCATTGTTTACAGTCAACTTTGGGAAACAGCAGTCGTTTCTTTCTTCACAGTCTGCAGCACAGGAACAAGCTGAAGAGAGAACAAGAGAGCAGAAGTTTCTTTGTTCACAGTCTGCAGCACAGGAACAAGCTGAAGAGAGAACAAAAGAGCAGAGGTTTATGTCTGTCTATCTTCCCGTTAATCGAATCCATGTGAATTTATATGATTTTTTATTCATAGTCTCAACACATTCATGTATACATCATATGTGACAAAACGATAATTACATTTATCACGTAATTTTACATAAAATTAAAATTCATAGTCGCTGCACTAATACTGCAAGTAGCTAGTCAACGCAAAAACAGTTATAAATAAGATCAATAGACAACAGAGTCCAGTGACTGTTTTTGCAAATCCGCTAAGCCCATAGAGAAAAGAATCAGCACAATTTCATCATCAACGTATTGTTAAATGTCAAGTTTTTAGAAATTGATTAATTTACCACTGATAATAAAAATTATGGCTAATATGGTGCTCCAATGACCTTATTCACAAGTTGATATCGAAATTGTGTCTCCTTCTTTTGGCTTTATATATTACATAACACTTGCCCAATTCTTGAGTATTATGAGGTGTATCAAATTAAAAAGTCTGAATCTTCTTTCATGTGTTTACATAAATAAAGCATACCATGCATTTCTGTTACTGTTTATAAATAATATTGCATTCATATGTTGAGCCGTCGTGTTTGCAATTCTGATTACAAAACATCTAAATACAAATTATGAAACAGTGACACACTCAGTAACTCTTTATGTTTGGTATTTTCGTAGGTCCGGCACGTACCGCATACCGTTCCGTACTTCAGGATCTGCGGTACGGGACACTCCATTCACTTTTCTGTCAAAAAGTGCGACTCAAATCTGGCGGCGGAAAATGTGAATTTATCACCTAATTTAAACAGATAATAACCACTGACTGCACTGTAGGACTACATGTTCTATGTGTTAAGACATAAAATTATTTAGATATGACTGTGTACAACGAGAAAAAGACCTAAAACTAGCTACGCACCATACCCGATCTATACCGCATAACCGGCATTTTATTTTCCGGTGTTGGGGTAGAGAACAAAGTGACTTGGAAGTAAACAGAAGAACATTTCAATATTTTTGGTTCTTTTACGAGATTTTACCGGAGATTTGGAATATTGAGGATGGACAAATCGTATTTGATTCTACCGTTAAATTGAGAGTGCTTTAGGATGTGTGTTACTGGCTGATAAACAGACTGAAACAGTGAAAGACACGGAATTCATCACGGCGTCTGTTACAGTGTTAGGCGTAAGTAGCTGCACGATCGTAAGCTTTTTTTACTGCATTTTTTTTAAAACATTTATTTCTTCATCATTGTCTTGCTTAATAAACGTAATGTGTTTACTATTATTTTAATCTAAGCCAGACCATTAATTGATCTTATTTTGTATGCAGTGGCTAGAAGTCTGTTCCGGACAAAAAGTCTACTGTAGACTGGCAATCTAGAGGTCTGGTTACTGGAATCCAAGGTCTTTTACACGAACATATAAGAAATATTAAGTCACTTTAAGACCTCGCATTCTCTATTTGATTAGAATCAGGAAAATTTTACATCTTTTTATTTTTATCATTTATACCAATTTTTTATAATTAAATTCATTGTAAAAGGCAACATTTAATGAAATTTATAGTTTGCATTACATGGATTTCAGTAGATACATATTCTTGCATTTTAATGCAAGCACTCTTAATTTTTCTCTTTTTACTCCACCTTATTCTGAGTTTGGGGTCATTTTGATGCAGGAGAATTTAGAAAGTGGTCATTTTTAAATAAAGATAAATATTGTATTTATTGCATCTTAATATGAAGTTAATACTTATTTGACCATTGAAAATAAATTCAAATGAAATGAAACCAATTTTATAGGTAGTAAAGTTATGATATGACTCAGGCCAAGCTGATGATGACCCCTTGAAAATTTTCCACAGGGGTCTATTGGCCCCTGATTATCAAAGCTATTATTGTAATCCCTTCATTATAATTAAGTTATGAGAACTATTTAATTGTGTTTTTTTTCTGTCAGCTCAATGGAAATAATTGATTTATTTGCAATTTCAGATGCTGAATTCGAATGAATCTGGGAACTAAGTGGTGTTGTATAAGACTCCAGATGGAGATGTAAGTCTAATTACAGTAATTTCTTACAAGTATTTGATATATTTTTATTATATATTTTTATTTAATGTTAAAAATAATTTTATGTCATCAAATACTTTTAAGAGAATGGACTGTTTGGGTCAGTTAAAAAAATATTTCTGCATGTACTCATCATGGTGGATAACTGCTTTCTAGTTAAAAGCCAGTACCTGACATGTTGAATGTGGATTGTGGAAAACTCAGAAAATATTCAATGAATTTGGCTTTTTTTTCTAACATGTCTCTGATAATCTCACACTTGGAAATTGCACTGGTCCAAAACTTATCAAGCAAGTTGATAGTTGATTAGTTAACATCCATGGGTCTATTTCACATCTTTATTTTAAATTAAAAATAATTATTAAAAATAAAAGGATTTAATAAAGGTAATTTACCAGTGGTGTGGTGTAATGATGCAACTCTAATTTTGTCTGAAATATACTTTACCATTAAAAACAATCTCATACTGTGTACCATACATTTTTATATATTTTCAGACATTGACATAGACTCACATAAGAAGTTATGGAAAGAATAAAATTAAAATATCAACCGACCAGTCTGACCTGCAATATACAGAAATCACAGCACCGAGGACCAGTTTTATTTTTGCACTTAATAAGTCACCTGCTTATAGTCATAAGCATTTGTTTTTCATAAATGTTCATTGGAGGCTGACATTTTATAAGTTTATGACATTTTAAATGACCTAATTATGTACTAATTGTCTATTCTTTGATGTGTTGAGCATTATTTTTTTCAATTTCTATGAATACAAAACTGCTATATATAAAACAGTATGGCAAAAGCTTTGTTTCTATAAAGTCTTACTTGAAATGAAAATTTCTGATTTGAGGGTTTTAAAAGTAACATAACTGCTTATTTTATAGTTAAATTAACAATATCCAGGAGTCCATCTTTGTAGATCAGCATTTTGGTATTTAACTTTATGGAATTCTATTGGAAATAAATTCCATTTTATGTGGCATATAATTATAGAGTTGCCCCCTCTAAAGAGTTATAACCTATTGTTATTTTCACTATAAGTGTACTTGTTACAAATTCTTGTATTATCAACAACTAATTTGCTTGAATTTTAGAGAAAACATGATTGTTAAACCTCCTATTTTCAATATAAGTGCAAGTGGAACCTGTCTTAGCTGCTAGCAGCCACCTGCCAATAGCAACCACCTGTCTTAAACAGCCAGTTTGAATTTGACATAAACTGACATTTTGTTCTATTTTTTTACTGTCTGTAACAGCCACCTGTCTTCAGCAGCTACTTTTTGTCACTCCCTTGGGTGGCTGCTAAAGACAGGTTGGACTGTAGTTGTAACAAATTCTTGTATTATCAACAACTCATTTGTTTGAATTTTAGAGAAACCATGATTGTTAAACCTCCTATCTGTCACATCTTTCTAAATTAGTTTAACCAATAATTGTAAGGACTTACAATTATATATATTAACTTGTATCTTCACTCCATGGATGATCATTTTATCACATTTGCATCCAGTGTAAATCCAGATAAGCTGACACATCTATGCCATTTGATCTAGATTTGTATTTTTTTGGTCAGATATAACTTAATGAATCTTTAAACAAACAGTTAAAATCCTAATCAAACTGCACATATGTGAAGACTGATCTAGATCTACATTGTTCACTTGTGAGTTTATTATCCATGCAGAAAATTGTTAAATCAAGCAAGATTAAGTGGCGCATGTGTCTGTTTATATAAAGTTATTAAACTCTTGAAATATTGAACTTGATTTGTATTAATTATAATTTTTAGCTTGTCTGTTATAGACAGATAAATAACATGAAATGCCATTGATTTCTGGTTGTTTATTAAAATTGCATTGATATGAATAAATATGGTGTACTGTTCAAGAAGTTTTCTTTCTGTTTTTATACGCCTGCCATGGCGGGTGGGCGAGAGTCGTCCACAGTGATGTCCGCTCTCTAACTTAAACAGTTGTTGTCCGATCTTTATAAATTTGGGGAAACTGTTTATGGGCATAATATCACGGTCAAGTTCGATAATCAGCCGAATTACTTCATGCACTTAAGGGTTATGGCCGTTTATTTATAAAACCATGGCAAACTCGCCTTGTCCGCTCTCTTATTCAAATAGGTGCTGTCCGATCTTCATGTAACTTGTGGAAATGTTTATGGGCATTATATCTCGGCCAGGTTAGATAACCGGCCAAATCGTTTCATGCACTTCAAAGTTATTTTTTTTTGCTGGATATATAAGATTGCCGGTAGCTTTACCCTCCCCCCGTATAACATTTCTAGCTTGATAAAATTTCAAGTATTTTAAACTTGTAAGTGAATCTAATAGATCGAATTCCAATGTTACGCCAGAATGGAGACTAGTTTCGGATCTCGGCAATATGTTTGGTTGCATCAAGGTCTATCAATTAATAGACCCTTGTAGAATCTGCACACAACCCCAGAGTTAAACAAGCGGCTTGATACTTGTGAATGGGTAAATGATTTTCATTATCATAGCCACAAAATGCAACTGCAGCTAAAGCAAACTAAAGCAGAAAAAACGAAGTATTGCAGTGCCTGAAAACCCGCCGTTTTTACCCAGGTTTGATGATCGTGTCGCTTGCACCCCGATAACGATATAGACTTAACCATTGTTCTTAATACACTGATCATATAATTGTATTTTTTCGACAGGGAATCTAAGGTGAAACTTAATTATTTTTATAGGATTTATCATTTTCAATTCTTTTTATGAAATTGTTAAAATCTCCTGGTGCATTCGAAAACCAACGGCATTTAAAAAGGTTTTGGCGATACCAAGAGCCACCGTGAAATCGTCAGCGATCTGAAGCAACGGAGAAAAAAGGCATTGACTATTTGGGAGTGCACTTCGTATCATTCCCGCTACAATAATTACTATCATATTGAAGCATTTTAAGAATTTGTTTTTTAATTCTTATAAAAGCCGCTGTAATGCTAAATCTTTCAACTGAGTCAATTTGATGAGCACGAAAACAGTTTAACGTTCAGAAAACAACAACAAATCCACCTTTGGTTTCGGCTATCTGTTCGCGCGACTAAAGCTCGGCATTTTAGCGACAGAAGTTTACTTTGCAAACGTATATTTAATCAAACTTACCTATTGCTATTTAAGTGCACACATATATATCATTTTTAAAATTTAAAGTTTAAAAATAAATCATTAAAATTCATAGAAATAACAAATTTGTATACAGTATTAAACATTATATTCAAGCTAGGCTGTGCGTCGCTAAAAATATTTTTTTTAAACATTTTTTTCCTATCAAGCTCACCCTTCGTCGCTGCACACTACTACATTGCTGTGTTTTGATCTTTTTTCATTGACAAAACTGTCGGAAATAGGCGTCTTATGGAAGCGGTCGCCACATCCCGCTACGCTCAATAAACACTATTTTGTCACGGCGTGTAAAATGTACGCAATCAGAAGCGCTTCATATTTTACGAAGTTTCAAGACGTTTGTCTTAATTAAAAGGCAGCTCCTCCGTGTAATATATATATAATTAATAAGAAAAATATGATTTTGAGTGCTACGTTCTTTCATTTTAATCTTTTTGTAAAAATTGTCGTTGCAGTTTTGTCTAGTTCGAGACAGGTATATGAAATTTCCGTTTTTTACTATACGACGTCTCTGGACGTTACTGTAGCAAGTCGATAGACGACGTCACTGATAACGTCCAGACGGGCTGGACTAGTATTTTCGTTGCATGCTGAATTTTGTGTCGCCTGCGATAGCAGGTAGACACATAGGGATGCTATTGTCCGGCGGCGTCGTCGTCGTCGGTGTCGTCTTCGGTGCCGTCGTCCGGTAGTCCCCCAACTTTAATCTAAAACTTAATGTTGCCTATAACTTTGAAAGTACTTGTCCTATTCACTTCATACTTGGAATATATCATCAGCATGAACAATGCCATCTGTGACAACAAGAATGATAACTCCAGTTTCAATATTTTTTTAGTTATGCCCCTTTCAAATGCAACTTTAATCTGAAACTTAATGTTGCCTATAACTTTGAAAGTACTTGTCCTATTCACTTCATACTTGGAATATATCATCAGCATGAACAATGCCATCTGTGACGACAAGAATGATAACTCCAGTTTCAATATTTTTTTAGTTATGCCCCTTTCAAATGCAACTTTAATATGAAACTTAATGTTGCCTAAAACTTTGAAAGTACTTGTCCTATTCACTTCATACTTGAAATTTATCATCAGCATGAACATTGCCATCATGACGACAAGAATGATAACTCCAGTTTCAATATTTTTGAGTTATGCCCCTTTCAAATGCAACTTTAATCTGAAACTTAATATTGATTATAATTTTGAAAGTACTTGTCCTATTCACTTCATACTTGGAATATATCATCAGCATGAACAATGCTATCTGTGACGACAAGAATGATAACTCCAGTTTCAATATTTTTTTAGTTATGCCCCTTTCGAATGCAACTTAAACCTGAAACTTAATGTTGCCTATAACTTTGAAAGTACTTTTTCTATTCACTAAGAACTTGGAATATATCAGCAGTACAAACAATGCCATCTGTAATGACAAGAATGATAACTCCAGTTTAAAAATTTATAGAGTTATGCCCCTTTAAAATGCAGTTTTAAGCTGAAACTTATTGTTGCCTATAACTTTGAAAGTACTTGTCCTATTCACTTCATACTTGGAATATATCATCAGCATGAACAATGCCATCTGTGACGACAAGAATGATAACTCAAGTTTCAATATTTTGGAGTTATGACCCTTTCAAATGCAACTTTAACATGAAACTTAATATTGCCTATAACTTTGAAAGTACTTGTCCTCTTCACTTCATACTTGGAATACATTATCAGCATGATCAACAACATTGGTAACAAAAAGAATCATAACTCCTGTTTGATTATATTTTGAGTTATGCCCCTTTCAAATGCAACTTTAACATGAAACTTAATGTTGACTTCAACTTTGAAAATTCATTTGATATTCGAAATAAATCATCTTCATGAACAGCGTCATTATGAAGAACAAGAATGATAACTCCTGCTGGACTATTGTATGAGTTGTGTCCCTTTAATATATAACTTTAACATGAAACCTAACGTGCCTATAACTTTCAAATTACTTGTCCTATTCATTCTTATAATATATCATCTTCATGAACAACAACAACATCGGTTACAAGAAGAATCATAATTCCTGTTTGACTATTTTGTTTTCAATGCAAATTTCACATGAAACTTTATGTTGCGTATAATTTGAAAGTACTTGTCCTATTCATTGAATACTTGGATTGTATCATCAACATGAACAGTGCTATTGACAACTACAAAAAATATAACTCCTGTTTGAATATTTTATGGGTTATGTCCCTTTCAAATGCAACTTTAACATGAAACTTAATGTTGACTATAACTTTGAAAGTACTTGTTCTATTCACTTCGTACTTGGAATATATCATCAGCACAAACAATGCAATCTGTGATGACAAGCATGCAACTTTAACATGAAACTTAGTGTTGCCTGTAAAATGGAAAGTACTTGTTCAATTCACTTAATACTTTGAAAAACTCATCTGCGTGCACAAACCAATTTTTGAAGATGATAACTCGGGTTTCACCATTATTATAGTTATTCCCCTTTTAAATGCATTTTAGATGACAAATGTGTTCTATGGTGTAGTATTGAAATCAACTTAAATAAAATATATTTATTATATATGATTTAACATAGGCCCACATTTCAACTTTTTCCATGCAGGCGACACATGTGTTCCGCGGAACACAACATTCTAGTTTCAGTTTAGGTCGTGAGGCTGTAAAAAATGCCTTTTTATTTCTGATTAAGTTATTTAAGATAAAATCGTATTAATTTTATACATGGTTTTTAAATAGCTTGAAATATTACATAATCCTAATATTCAATTAAAACTTCTTAATATTCGGTACATGCATTTTTCGTAAGAGGAATACAATGTATGCTTGTTACTATTTATAACTCACATCTCTCTCAAAGTTAATTCATCGAATGCCGCACCGATAAAAAAACATAAAATTTAATTTAAAAAAGGAATGTCACACCTAATGATTCACAGTTTTTTGCAATATGGGTACTTGTTGTTTATTTAGTTCATAAGCCGAGGCTGTTATATTTATTCCTTTTATTTCCAATTCATGAATAAACATTTGTTGTTGAATAACATGAAAAGGCTAAATCAAACGAAGCGTGCAATACATATTTGTATATAAAATTATTCACGTTTGACATTGTTTCTGATTGGTTATGTGGCAAGTCTTTATGAGGTATATAGCTAGTCTATGAAGTTTTTCAAGCTTTATGATTTTCCCGCCTTTCTTTGACGTTGATCATGTAGATTTCGTGCTAAGGCATTTTATAATCGGAATTTACTTTAATTTAAATCACTCGAGGCTAGTATTTGACAGAGTAAACATTTGTGGATGATTGTTTCTACATCATGTCGGACACTGAAGATCATAATAGTGACAGTGTACGAAGCCAGAACAGCGATTTAAATCAGCTGAAAGATTATTTTGATTCGCAATTTGCTGCGTTGAAGCGGGACTTTAAAAGGGACACTGAGTAGAAAGAGGACAGCGTTTCAAAAAAAGGTAAAGCGTGTTCATACGCTTAATCTTAGAAAGGCTTCAAATAGATTACAGTTTGAGTTCAATTCTTCAATTCTTGACACTGTAGCGAGCATCGAAAAAGCCATTAAATTGAGAGAGACAGATAAGGCCATGGGAAATCGAGGCAGAGGGAGAGGCTTCTACGGAAGGTCGTTCGACAGACAGGTTGTTTGCTTCCACTGCGGACAAGTGGGGCACATCGCCAGGAGGGGCGGATACAGCGCCTTTGGTGCAGGACAGGGATCCGCGGAGGCTACCACATCTAGCGACGATATCACAACCGGCAAAAAGCAAGAGCAACAGTGAAGAGACTGTCTAGTTATGATAAGTATAGATTTTTTTATCATAACTTATATTGTTTACAAGAGTGTTCGTTATTTTGCGAAGTTAAAGAAAGAAACATTACTTTACGTCATGACTCTGTTAAAGGCCGACTGAAAGACTGTTTAAGTTTTTGGAAAAACATTTTGAAGCCCTCTAATGAAGAAAGTGTGTATTTCATATAAAATGGTTATACTATACCTTTCATTGAAAATCCGCCGTCTTTTGAAATTAAAAACAAGAGCCATGTTACACATGGTTAATCCCCCCGCAGGAAAAAGTAACCTGAAGGTTGTACTTTCGTATAATTTACCTGGAGAGGAAATCCTTTTAAATTTGGAGTTAAAATTTTTAAACAAAATTTATCAAGTAAATCTGATAAAGGGGAATAACTCTAAACAAATAGGCAAGGTAGAGTTACTGGACTTGCACACTGCACTACCTACTGTGCTCTGTCAGTATATGAAATTTGAATAAAATCACTCAAGTTGTTTTTGAGTTATGCTCCGGACAAAATTTATTAAGTAATTCTGATAAAGAGGAATAACTCTAAAAAAGGCAAGGTAGAATTATTGGACTTACACACTGCACTACCTACCAATGTGCTCTGTCAGTGTATGAAGTTTGAATAAAATCCCTCAAGTAGTTTTGGAGTTATGCTCTGGAAAAAATGTATCAAGTAAATGTGATAAAGGGGAATAACTGTAAAAAAAGGCAAGGTAGAGTTATTGCACTTGAACACTGCACTACATACCAATGTGCTCTGTCAGTGTATGATGTTTGAATAAAAGCCCTCAAGTAGTTTTGGAGTTGTGCTCCGGACAGAATATATCAAGTAAATATGATAAAGAGGAATAACTCTTAAAATAGGCAAGGTAAAGTTATTGTTCTTGCACTCTGCACTACCTACCAATGTGCTCTGTCAGTGTATGAAGTTTGAATAAAATCCCTCAAGATGTTTTGGAGTTATGCTCCGGACAACAAAATTTATAAAGTAAATATGATAAACGGGAATAACTCTAAAAATAGGCAAGGTAGAGTTATCGTTCTTGCACACTGCACTACCTGCAATGAAGTTTGAATAAAATCCCTCCATTAGTTTTGGACTTATGCTCCGGACAAAATATATCAAGAAAATATGATAAAGGGGAATAACTCTAAAAATAGAAAAGATAGAGTTATTGTTCTTGCACACTGCACTACCTACTAACGAGCTCTGTCAGTGTATGAAGTTTGAATAGAATCCCTCCAGTAGTTTTGGACTTATGCTCCGGACAAAATTTATCAAGTAAATATGATAAAGGGGAATAACTCTTAAAAAAGGCAAGGAAGAGTTATTGTTCTTGCACACTGCACTACCTACCAATGAGCTCTGTCAGTGTATGAAGTTTGAATAAAATCCCTCCAGTAGTTTTGGACTTATGCTCCGGACAAAATTTATCAAGTAAATATGATAAAGGGGAATAACTCTAAAAATAGGCAAGGTAGAGTTATTGTTCTTGCACACTGCACTACCTACCAATGAGCTCTGTCAGTGTATGAAGTTTTAATAAAATCCCTCCAGTAGTTTTGGACTTATGCTCCGGACAAAATTGTTCGGACGGACGCACGGACGGACGGACGAAGGGCATTTCAAATATCCCCCTCGCCTTTGGCGGGGGGATAATAATAAGTCAGCCTTACGAAATACAGATTTTGTTGATTCAGCTGTTGAGGACTTGCTTAAAAAGAACTGTATTTATGAAGTTTCTGTTAAACCGCATAACATTAATCCTTTATCAGTAGCAGAAAATTCATCTGGTAAGAAACGTCTTATTTTGGATTTAAGCGTCTTAAATCAATATGTCAAAAAAGACCATGTTAAATTTAAAGATTATAAAATAACTCACGAGTATTTATTACCAGGTGGGTTTATGTTCAAATTCGATTTGACAAGTGGGTACCATTATTAATTTTATCTATCAATCCAGTTCAACAGACATACCTTGGCTTTATGTGGAAATTAAAGGGCAAGTGTCGATTTTTTGTTTTTTCAGTCCTTTGCTTTGGATTAAGAAGCGCCCCTTACATTTTTACCAAACTGTTAAGGCCACTTGTCAAATATTGGAGAACATTAGGGCTTAGAGTTGTAGGTCTCGATGAGGGTTGGGGGATAAACAAAGATTATGATTCTGCTCTAAGAGATGCTGAGTTTGTTAAAGATACATTGGTTAAAGCAGGGTTCGTTATCAATATAGAAAAATCTATTTTTATTCCAGTACAGTTTTTGGAATGGTTAGGGCATATTTAGGATTTGAAATGCGGGTTTTTAAAGATTCCAGATCGAAGAATTAAAAATGCACTTTTAACAATAGATAGTGCTTTAATGAAATTACCTTTCGTGACAGCAAGAAAACTTGCACAATTAACTGGTAAAATCATTTCAATGGCTCCAGGTCTGGGTAATAGCTGCTATTTTCAAACAAAAGTTTTGTATAGGATTATTGAAGTAGAAAATCTTGGGACGGGATTGTTTTCCTTGATTTGAGCGTGACAGAATGTATTCGTTTTTGGAAAAATCAGTTGAGTATGCCTTTAGGTAAAAAACTGTTTACTTCATCTCTCTCTTCTGTACTTGTTTTTTCGGATGCTTCGAATACGGGGGTGCGGCCTATTTTGTAGAGTGCGATAAAACTGTTGCACACAAGTTCTGGTCTGAAAGGGAACGTTCTTTAAGTTCTACGGCGAGGGAGTTGCTCGCAATTAAATATTCGTTGCAAATTTTGCTAACAAGTTAAGCGGAAAATACGTGGAATGGTGTACGGACAATAAAAATTGCATTCAGATTCATGAAAAAGGTAGCATGAAGACCCAGTTGCATAACATTGCTAAGGAGATTCATTCCATTTGTTTGGTAAACAGCATTTCGTTGTCACTAAAATGGATAAGAAGGGATGAAAACAGAGTTGCTGATGAGTACAGTAAATTGAACGATTGTGATGATTATGGCGTTTCTGACGAATTTTTCAATTTGTTAGTTTTTTTCGGTCCACATGACATAGACCGGTTCGCAAATGATTATAATAATAAATTGCCACGATTTAATTCATTGTTTTGGACTCCTTCTTCAGAAAACGTGGACGCGTTTACACAAAATTGGGCAGGTGAAAATAACTGGTTAGTTCCGCCAGTATATTTGATTCAAAAGACCATCAATCATTTAATTTTTTGAAAAGCACGTGGAACTCTTTTAGCTCCCTATTGGCCGTCGAGCGCATTTTTCCTATGTGGTTCGGACCCAATTCAATTTCGTCTCAGTACATTAAAGAAGTCTTGTTTTTTAATGATCCCACAGAAATTTACGTTCAGGGTAGAAACAAAGACACTATTTTTGGTTCAGAAAAATTTACAAGCAAAGTTTTAGTCATACGGTTAAATTGTTCATAGATAGTTGTTAGAAGAGATGTTACAAGTACATGTATTAAACAATTGTTATGACAGATTTTATATTGCATCATCTTTTTATGTTTAAAGGATTGTTTAATTCAGATAGATGGAAAGATGTAAACGACAAATGCCGTAATTCCCACATGTCCCGAGGGCTGTTTTCAGAAGTTAAAGACGCAGTCTTAAGAAGTAAAGAGTCTTCAACTGTATGTAATTACTCTAATTGTTTTCGGAAGTTCGTTTCTTGGTGCAAATTATGTAAATTCGAGTATTTACCAGCATCACCAGTGACAGTCGCATTATATTTGGTGTCAATTGTACAGCAAGAGGTCACTTGTTCGAGTAAATCAAAGAGAAACAATATTTTTTATGCAATAAATTGGGCACACAACATTAACGCAGTTGTACAAAATCCATGCTCCGATCAATGGCTTAAACTTTGTTTAGAAGGCTGTAGACGGAAGGTTGCCAAACCGTTAGTAAAGAAAGAGCCAATTACTCCAGAAATTCTGAAATGATTTGTTTGTCAATTTGCTTCTGAAAATTGCTCCCTCGCGGAACTGAGGCTTATTACTTTATTCGTCGTTTTCTTTGCTGGTTTTTTAAGAATAAGTCAGGCGTTAAATATCAAACGTAGTGACATAGAAATTTTTGATAATTATTGCTCTGTTTATATTGAAAAATCTAAAACTGACATTTATAGAGACGGACAACAAGTAGTTTTTGCTAAAACTGGCAACGTAACTTGCCCATGGACACTACTAGTGCGCTATTTGAAAGAAGCAGGATTGACGAGTATTTCTCAGGAATTTATATTTAGAGGTGTTATTTTTAACAAACAGTCGAACTCTTTTGTGTTAAGACAATGTAATAAGCCTTTATCATATACAAGAACAAGAGAACTTTTCATTGAAAAACTGAATGTTTTGGGTCTTGACCCTCGCAAGAACGGACTTCATTCTTTTAGAGCTGGCGCCGCTACTATTAGCGCCAATTGTGGTACTAAGGAAAGACTATGGAAGAAACACGGCAGGTGGCGCTCTAATGTCGCAAAAGACGGTTACGTAAAAGACTCTTTACATTAGAGATTGTCTGTATCTTTGAATTTGAATATATGATGTTACTGTAGTAGTCGGGGTTTGATCGACTATTCCGACGTCGTTGATTGTTATTGTAATTTGAGACTGAACTAATTGTGATACTGCTCAAGTTTTACGAATGGTTTAGTTTACAATATGTTACTGTGAATGTTTGACGAGTGTACAATTATAAGAAAGTAACATCAGACAAGAAAAATTGTTTTTCAAGTAATGTTTGTTTTTCCGTTTTAAAATAGTCTAGAGTGAAAATTATGCTTTTCTATTTATAAAGGGGTCGCAGGAACGGACCTTTGTTGTTACATTGCCTCGGCGGCATATGGGAGGTCGTGGCTTGCAAGAACGGACCACTGTTGATATTGTGCTCGTATGGAATTGGGTGGTCGTGGCTTGCAGGAACGAATTGGGTGGTCGTGGCTTGCAGGAACGGACCTTCGTTGGTACATTGCCTCAGCGGCATAGGAGAGGTCGTGGCTTGCTAGAACGGACCAATGGCGATATCGTGCTCGGATGGCACTAGGTGGTCGTGACTTGCAGGAACGGACCTTTGTTGTTACATTGCCTCGGCGGCAAGAGGGGTCGTGGCTTGCAAGAACGGACCACTGTTGATACTATGGTCGGATGGCATAAGGTGGTCGTGGCTTGCGGGAACGGACCTTTGTTGTTGTTACATGGCCTCGGCGGCATAGGAGAGGTCGTGGCTTGCAAGAAAGGACCACTTTTGATATTACGCTCGGATGGTATTGGGTGGTCGTGGCATGCAGGAACGGACCTTCGTTGTTGTTACATTGCCCCGGCGGCATGGGGGAGGTCGTGGAAAGGACCACTGTTAATATTGTGCTCAGATGACATAAGATTGTCGTGGCTTGCAAAAACTGACCTTTGTTATTACGGTGCCTCTGTGTCTCTGGGTTTCGTGGCTTGCAGGAACGGACCGTTTTGGTCATGATATCTTAGTGGCATGAATGGGTCGTTGCCTGCAAGGACGGATCGCTGGTATGGTTGTGTTAGAGTGGCATTAAGACATTGCGGTTGCAAGAACGGAACACTATTATCTTGTTCCCTTGGTGGTTTTAGAAACTGCGGCTTGCAAGGACGGATCAGTATTGGCATAATTTTGTGGTTACACTAATCATTTTGTGGCTTAATAGGATACATGTGCATTGTTCATAAAGAAGTTGTGTTTTTAAACAGTTTGTCTAGTCTAATATTTCATTTTTTCAATATCCTTCTTTGTTTTAGCTCGATTGAAAAGCTGTCAAATACTAAAGCCTATTTCCTATTTCGTGTTTGTGATTTATTGTTTTAGTGTAGATACAATGGAATTAGTGAATAATTGTTTTACTCACAAAAATAAGTGAGTAAATAAAGTTATTCACATTTGATACTGTTTCTGATTGGTTATGTGGCAAGTCTATATGAGGTATATAGCTAGTCTATGAAGTTTTTCAAGCTTTATGATTTTCCCGCCTTTCTTTGACGTTTAGCATGTAGATTTCGTGCTAAGGCATTTTATAATCCGAATTTACTTTAATTTAAATCACTCGAGGCTAGTATTTGACAGAGTAAACATTTGTGGATGATTCCCACCCACCCGCCCAGCTGTTTTGTACGCGTATGAGTTGGTTTCATTCAACACGTCTTTACATTCTTATTTGCAGAAGTACATGCTGACCAGGAGATGATTTTTTTTCTTTTTCTGGATAAAATCTTATGTCTGTATTCTCAATTGTTATTAGTATTTTTTAGGTTTGATGTAATTGCACTTGGGTACCTAGAACAGGTAATCTTTTCTACCTCGGGTTTGCTCACTGGCTCGCAGAATGGCGCTTATCCGATGGCTCGTGTACAGCTCTCCGCTCCACTTGGAAGTGCAAATTGCAGTTAACAAACGTTATAGAAAGAATTATTGTGTTGGACATACATGATGACAAAAACTGAGAAAGATTTCCATAATATTATAGACTGACACTCAGATATTTTGTTCAAGAAAGATTTTGTTCTTAATATACGATATAGCAACTAATACATTTGTCGTTTGAAAAGCTGTCAAATACTAAAGTCTAATTCCTATATCGTGTTTGTGATTTTTTGTTTTGGTGTAGATACAATGGAATTAGCGAATAATTGTTTTACTCACGAAAATAAGTGAGTAAGTTCATATTTGTCTTGTTTGGTGGCTTTCAAAGTTCCCTTTTATCTAAGAACAGTTTGAAACAGTTTATAGCTAAGGTCATATATTGACACATGGAAATTGTAGAAACCATACGACAGAATCTAAACGGTTGGAAGTCTTAGTAACGAAACAGTGAAAAACAATGACTGTTGCTTGGATTTATCAGTCACAATAACAACGACTAGAAATATTAGTAATCAAATAAGAGTAATATGGAATATCAAGGCGTTTGGAGTAGTTAGGAATCAAAATGAGTTTGCCATTAATAGGCAGCGAATCCGTACGGCGACAGCATCTAGCCATAAGAAAGTTTCATTGCTATTTGAGTTGTCAAAATCATTAATTAGCGTCATGGTTCTCTCGGCGATTACATACACGACCATAGCACTGTGACAACAATTAAAATCTGTGTACCTGTACAACAAGACGTCAACGAGGGCATTGTAGACGCAGCAGAAATTCCCGTATGTTCAGGACAAACATTTGATCTTGGGCAAAACTTTCTTATTAGATCTGGTAGCAAGTCTGGTATGGTGTCATTAGAAGGCGCAACATAACCACTAAGAGACAGCCAAACATATAAAACAATATTTATCCGCACAATCATTTTTTTCATTATTTTTTTTTCAATCAACAACATTAGACAACAGCCTAAACAACTATCAGAGTCGGCAATTGTCAAACCCTCCAATTTAAAGTTTTCAATCAATAACATATAACAAGAGCTCAAACGACATTCAGAGTCCGAACATTCGTGTTTCTGTCGCTTTTATAAAAATAAATTGCTGACAACCATCAAACTGTACACTTCTAACATCAATTTAAGCTCGCCATTGGTAGTCGTTAACATAACACCCAAGATGGCTGACAGTTGAGGTGTTTTGTTTATAAGACACCGATCGTGCTTCAAGAATCTGCTAAAACAATAAAATATTCATGAAAAAGTCTGTTAGCATGTGGAAATGTTAGAAGATCTAATTGTTTTCCTGTAGCTTTTGTAATGAGTTAAAGAACATCAAAGCAAAACTTATTAATTTAAAATTTATTACCTATCTTCCTGACTAATTTTACGATAAATCCTTCATCTACTAAATAAATAGATGAAAAGGGAACTTTGAAAAAAAAGAAATATCCATATCAGGAATGGCCACATCCAGCATACACAGCCTCCCCACACAGCCAAAAAGTAGAGAGGAAGAGAGCATGGTATTACAATTATAATCAGTTTCAAAATGGACGCCACAAACAAATAACGGAAGTGAGAACCAGAGGGGTTACCGCCTTGGAACGGTCAGTGGCAAAACAAATTGCCACTGGGGGTTTAAACCAGGTTCTAGGGTGCACCAACCTCACACTTGCCCTAACAGGTTCTCGTATCACAAAACAAGAACAAATTGTCTTGGTGAAATAACTCCAACCCACCCATCAGCTCAACAATGTTGCATGCAAAAGCATACAAACATATAAACATAAGAAACCAATAGCATTGCAAAGCCAAAGGGCGGGTACTCAATGATCTTACCGAGACCAGAGCACCTGGAGTAAAATCAGCAAGAACACGATGACAGGGATAAAAGAAACAAATCGAGCTTCTAGGTTCTTTTAAGGAAAGATTTCCCCATAAACTTTCATAAACTCTTAAACCCCTGCCACCGTCGTGCAACCAAAGAGGTAAGCATAATGATCAACTGTAGATGGGTTAATCACCAGGCCTGCAGAGCGCTGTAAAATATCATGTAGGTAACCTTTCTTTTTAAATTTACAGATGGTTTTTACCAATAACCGGGAGAAATTAACAATGCCTTTTATCTTCTTAAGTTTATAAATTAAATCTCCATAAAAAAAACTGGCTGTGAAATACCTTGTTGCAAATGTGATTTTAAACTGCACCTGTATTTATGAATTAGATCTGGATATCGGCGATAAAACTTGCAAAAGGTTTTCCTTAATTTGTGATACAGATAACCTTGTTTTAAAAGATTTCAGTAATGCAATGATTAAGTTCATTGAAATCATTCACATCGTTGCAAGCTCTTGAAAAGCGAACAAGCTGTGAGATATAAACTCCGTAAGATGTTGCACGAGGAACATCGCCGTCTAAAAACGGAATATTTACTATATTAAAATTAAAATCATCTCTTTATCATAAATTTTAGTAGTCATGGTAGTGACGTAACCATTTTCAATGGAAAGATTTAAATCAAGGAAGTTTGCTTGCTTTTCTGAAGTGTTCGCTTTATTAAGCTGTAGTTCTTTAGGATAAATCTTATTAACCAGTGATGGAAAATGGTTATTAACTATATTTAATAAATCATCAAGGTACCTCGAGGTGTTGTTAAAAGCTGTAATTATATCATCTTGATGTTCGGTAGAAAGAGATAACATAAAGCCTCTTTCATAACAGTATAAAAACAGATCAGCAACAAGGGGTGCACAATTAGTACCCATTGGAATGCCTTAGTATTACTTGTTTATAAATAGAGGTACCAAATCTCAAATAAATATTATCCAATAAAAATGTGAGCGCCTGGATAAGGTCTTGACAGGTCCATGAAGTATAATTATCATAAGAACCATCTGTAAAGAATGCCCTATGTTCATTACAAGCGATAAATGTTTTATTTTCTCTAGCAAAAGTTTTTTCAATGAGACTGGTTAGCTTGTCTCTTATTAAATTATGAGGGAGGGAAGTATACAAGGTAGAAAAATCATATGTAGACAAACAGAACGCCTGAAAATTATTTGATTTAAGTTTCTTCAAAACGTCATTTGAATTTTTTATAGACCAAAATAAATTTTTGCCAGTAGTTTTAAAATTTTATTCGCAATACCTAATTACATGTTCTTTTATAGCTATAAGACAAGATGTTAAGAGCACGGTTAAACTTTGTTGTTGTACAAGAACTAGAGTTAGCGATAAATCTTGCTCTGTACGGTGTTTTGTGCATTTTAGGCAACCAATACATAGTAGGTACTTTGTCTTGTTTCGGCTCAACACTGATTCTAAATTTTGTAATTTGTAGAGTGTGTGCAGTAACAATATCACTCTCAGATGAAGAAGTCAGTGTATAAGCATTAGTGCTATTAAGCTCTTCATTTTGAACATTTATATAGTGTATACGTCCACTATAATTACATTATTTGAAGCCTTATCAACAAATTTGTTTGTGAAAATCTTGAATAACCTTTTTCAAATGACGAAAGTTAAAACGAGGTCGAGGTGGTAATAAAGCTATGTTTCTTTTATAGAAGGATATACGAGTGTCAATTATTTTGAATATTTGTTTTTTCCAGTTTAAAAGAGCATTAGGCTCAGCATGTTCTCGTGTACACCATTTATTGCAAAAAGAGTTTAAAGACTCTGCAATTTCCGCACGACAGGTATTAAAGTCGATGTCCGATGGAATTCTATATTTTGGACCTTTTGAAATTAAATTGCGGATTCTAAAGTCTTTGATAACATTTAGATCCCCTGTAACGATATGACCGGCAGGTTGATAGCAAAATTTTGAATTAGAACAGTCTCAAGATATTGGTGTGTTTTCAACAATCTGTAAATCCGAGGTAATTTTGTTGTGATTGAAAATTGTGTTTCTAATTGGCTTGTTATAATTATAACAAACGATGGGTGTTTCAGTATTCTTGAAATAATTAGGTATTGCCGATTCAACAGTTTTATCTTTGAATATACTTGGAAGGTCAATAAAATCTATACCTTTATTTAAAAATGAAATTTTAGGAAATGTCTTTGGTGATCAGATTCCAAGTCAATGTGTGGTCTGAGAACATGCCGAGTGTAACACTGATTAAGGCTTGCAACTTCATAAAGTGGATGAGTTCTAATAACAATATCATCGGCTTCCTTATCCACTTTTTGTAAACTTGAAATAGAAAGAGAAGCTAAACGCGACAGCACAGCGTGTCTACCAGAATGTTTTAAAATATTATGAAGGTCATGAATAGAACAATGAACACGTGATTTTCTTTTGATGTTACCATTAGTCCTTATCCCGTGTGACCTCGATTTTCGTTTTCGTAATTCAAGCAAATCAAAAATGTCAAAATCAGGATTTTTTGAAATGTTGCCTTCTTGATAAATATTATCATTTAATCCAAGTGGATAGGGTGTTTGGAGTTTTTGTATCCATTTTGCTCCGATATAAGTCTTGCTCTAATTTTAAATGCTCTAGAAGTACTGTTATCAAATATAACTTTTTTCAACAGGTTGAATATTAACATGTTTTAAAGTGTGGCCTGATCGTTTGAAATGTTTATATAAAAATGTATTGATTTTATGATTGTTTCTTATTTTAGAACAGTGCTGACTAAAACGTGTTTTCAAAGGGAGCCCAGTTTGTCCAACATATTGAATCCCACAATTTAAAGCATTTCAGGTTAAAACATAAATAATATTGTCCGTTTGTCAGTCAATATCTGAATTGATGTTTATTGAAAAGGTTCTACCATTGACTGTTGATCTAATTGTTGAACTACAGTTTAAAAATCTGCAGCACTTGCGTCTCTTTAAATCGCACTTGTATATAAATGGTTACGATCTGCATCTTCCGTCGTTTATTTTAAAAGGTGTGGAAATGTTATATTTTTGAAGAATATGTGATTTAATAGGTGACAATTTTATTTTTAAATTATTTTTAAATAAATTAGTGCAATGTGCACTCTGCAAACCAGTCAAATTGACGGAAGTGGCCGAAGATAGATTAATTGTAGATAAACGAACTGACGGTTGCAGGTATGTAAAAGTATTTAATTTAGCTGGAATATGGACCGAAGACGCAGAGGATAGCCTTGGATTTAAAATATTTGTTTTAATTTTGTTCGCCATGATTTATGTGTTGTGAAAATACCATTAGATCTACATGAAAAGCGACCTTGAATTATATTGAAACTTATCGGGTGACGTCATAACGCCATAATATCGTCATAATTATGCTCTGCGCGCCTTCGGAATAGGAATTATTCTTAAAAAAGCACACAGGACAATTTCAAAATTAATAACGTAATGATTCACTGATCCCAAAGTTATGGGACTGTAAAAATAGAAATCGAGTATGTTAAAAGGACCAATTCTGGTTCCAGATATCACCGTGCCCAATCGTTACCTTGCGAAAACGTCGGATTCCGGAATATTCGGTAAGTATTTTGTTGATTTTTGTGAGAAAAATCGTTGTTTTTATATACTTATAAATATTTCCAGAGAAAACAACCTAGTGCAGGATGATCTCCTAGGAATTGGCTATAATGCTCACTTGTCGATTTCATCCACATTTCTATCGTTTTCTCAATCATTCGGTGAAACCTCCGAAATTTGCTGAAAAAGTTGACAGTGGGTCCGAAAAACTCATGTTAAAAACATTTTCGCATATATTTATTCGCCTTTTCATGTGCTAGTCTAGTAACTGATCTCTCCTGTACCCGATACAAAACTTTTTAAAGGTTTCGGAAGTCTTGGCTGGTAGATAGAGGTCATTTTACGCCAACATTTTGGGGTAACGTAGGGTAACACGGAAATCAACTTTCGTTTTGGGGAAACGCCGGAACCCCGGATAAAAATTTTCAGCTTAAATGTGATCGTTTCTTTCTTTGACGACATTATTATTTTGTGGATTCACATAGATGTAAGCCCTGCTCATGTGTAGAAGCGTTTTTCATTATAAATATTTATTTAAAGTGTAAGTATGTGAACAGAACATTCCAATATACTATCAGTAATGATTTTAGTATTGATGTACCAAACTGGATGAAAAAACGCACTTTCTGTAATTCGAAAACAAGATTTAAATTGTAAAAGACCTATTTCAGTCTAACCTCTTGAGTGAACCTCCGCCCATGAAAAAATTTAGACGCTTATATTTTTTCCATAAACACAGGTACGTTTAAATTAAAACGCGAACAAATGTAGTGGTGTAGGAGTCGGGGCCAGGATAATGCTCAGGAGTACTCTTGAACATGTAATAATCTGTCTATATCTATTTTTGATGTTATATGTCAGACCCATAATGATTAAGGGATGTTAAAGTGAACACAGGTCCATAGGGTGGTTTTCTTTATTTATTCATTAAAACTATAACAACGATCCTCGTTAGAGGTATCTCTAAGACAAGTCCTATATTCAACTTTTCGATATAACAATGTGCATAAGTAATTAGTAAGTGGGGCTTATAATGCCAAACTGATCGCCGCTGTACTACTACAGAACAGATGTTTTAAAGCTAAACGTGACATATTAAAGCTGAAAATTTGTTTAAAAACTTATCGATTTTGAAAAAGACGGTTCTGTTCATTTACACTATAAAGTAAAAAGTTTGTGCGTTTAAAATTGTAAACCTTCATACACACTGAACTGCCCACTGGCGCTAGACCAGCCGCCAGCCAACCCTTACTACTACGACCTTGATTTCTTGTTAAATAAAAATATGCAAAAATACACCATCAGAATCACTGTTTTAAAAATTGCATATTTTATGTATATAATTTCAACTATATAATTTCAAATATATAAATGGAATATGCAATTGTTTAACTATTATTTCGACGGTGTATTTTCGCATATTTTGATAGAACGGAATAATAAGTGTTTTAACACCAATTTACAAGAAAACAAGGGCGTATTAGTAAGGGTTGGCAGGGGGTGGGGCGGCAGGTCAAGCGCCCGTGGAGCTGCCTTCTCTTCCTCCAAAACACACATTTATGCACACACACGCGCACAAACGCACACACACAGACTTTGCAATTGAATCATAATTCAGGGCCGCTTCCTTTCATGTTGCAACTTCACGATACTTCTATATGTACAGCTTATGTATTATACTGCATAAGGCTTACAACGGTCCGTCGACAGAGTTCCGATAGTTAAAAAGACGGAAAGCACAAGCTCTCAGGGGAATAAAGCTAGTATCTCAACGTTGCACTGGTATATCACATGGAACTGGTAAACATGAAATTAATATATATTTTTGTAAAGCAAATACAGCATGCAGTCGTAAACCCCAGTTCAGCTGCACAAGACAATAATGGCCTCGAGGCCGGACAAGAGCCCTGTTGAGTCGGAACAATAAAGACCCGTTCACTTCTTGGTGAACGGGTTACCTTTAAGGCTACTTATTGAGCTCGTGAAGGATACTTATTGCGCGCATTGATGTTTCTACGAGCGCATGTAAAGTATATATATCCCCTGCCCCTTCTATGAAGACATGGAAGACGAGACAATTATCGTTCAAAAAGATGAAAATGCTTAGCATTTCTTGCATTTTAAGTTCACGTTTATGAAGAATTTAGTGAACCTAGCGCCAAACTAAACATTTACTTTATACACATTGATATACGGCATTACGATATCTAAATAAACAATAATAATGAAATAAATACTTCTACACTTGAGCAGAACTATCGTTTAAGTGAATCTACTAACTAATTTGGTCGGCAAAAAAAAAACGATCACATTTTAACCTGAAAATTTTTAATCCGGGGTTCCGTCGTTTCCCCAAAATGAAAGTTGATCTCCGTTTTAACCTACGTTACCCCAAAATGTTTGCGTAATATGACCTCTATCTACCAGCCAAGACTTTCGAAATGTTAAATAAGTTTTGTATCGGGTACAGGAGAGATCAGTTACTAGACTAGCACAAGGAAAGGCGAATACATATAAGCGAAATTGTTAAAAAACACGAGTTTTCTGGACCCACTGTCGACTTTTTTCATCAAATTTCGGAAGTTTCACCGAATAATTGAGAAAACGATAGAAATGTGGAGGAAATCGACAAGTGAGCATTATAGCCAACTCCTAGGAGGTCATCCTACACTAGGTTGTTTTCTCTGGAAATATTTAAAAGTATATAAAAACAACGATTTTCTCACAAAAATCAATACTTACCCCGACGCGACTTTGCCGTTGTCGCAAGGGAACGATCGGGCACGGTGGATATGATACAAGATAAACTAAATTTAAACATAACAAAGTCGGTGAACATGTAACTTTCAATGTGGTATATGAGAGAATTTGGGTGGTTGGGGAGGGGTGTGAAAAGTGAACGCAAACAGCAATTCCTGAGGGATGAAAAGATAACAGTATTGATTAAATGTACGGGGAGACGTTTTACGGCCGCCAAACAGCACAAACAAAACTACTGTGATTGTAAAAAAATGAAATATGCATATCAGGAATGGCCACATCCAGCATTCACAGCCTCCCCACACAGCCAAAAGGTAGAGAGGAAAAGAGAGCATGGTATTACAATTATAATCAGTTTAAAAATGGACGGCACAAACAAATAACGGAAGTGAGAACCTGAGGGGTTACTGCCTTGGAACGGTCAGTGGCAAAACAAATTGCCACTGGGGGTTTAAACCAGGTTCTAGGGTGCCCCAACCTCACACTTGCTCTAACAGGTTCTCGTATCACAAAACAAGAACAAATTGTCTTGGTGAAATAACTCCAACCCACCCATCAGCTCAACAATGTTGCATGCAAAAGCATACAAACTTATAAACATAAGAAACCAGTAGCATTGCAAAGCCAAATGGCGGGTACTCAATGATCTTACCGACACCAGAGCACCTGGAGTAAAATCAGCAAGAACACGATGGCAGAGATAAAAGAAACAAATCGAGCTTCTAGGTTCTTTTAAGAAAAGATTTCCCCATAAACCTTCATAAACTCTTAAACCCCTGCCGCCGTCGTGCAACCAAAGAGGTAAGCATAATGATCAACTGGCCTGCAGAGCGCTGTAAAATATCAAGTTGGTAACCTTTCTTTTTAAATTTACAGATGGTTTTTACGAATAAACAAGACAAATATGAAAATATTGCAGGCTCGGTTCATGGACAAATAGATAAACTCATTTAAAATCCTTTAATCCTTTAATATGTAAAGATAATCCCAAGGCCACAGATAACCCCAAGGCCACAGATATTTTGCAATAAATATCAATAATCTCAAAACTTACACGGATGGGAGATTTAAATATTCAAATATCCCAATACCTCAAGCTCGGGTATAGTGTAATGGTACTTAGAAATGCCCCGGCTTATATTCTCAGATTTCCAGTCAAACCACTTTCTGTTGATCTCTGCCCATAATTTTCTCAAGAGCAAAACACGCTTTTTCATTCTGGGAGCACAACACGCTAATCACGGAATTCGTATTTTATCCATCACGCAGTTTACCGTTGTTGTTTGTTTGGTGGGGGATGTGAAATGTTTACATTATAGATATTGCCTATGTGGGTGGCTGAGTTGTCAGAGTGTGGCTATTGTGAAATAATTTAACATTTCGTATCACTTGATCAGATCGTCATTACTTTTGACGCTTAATTTAAACTCTTAAATGTAGGGTCGCGCATATAGTTTCGCCTATGATGATCAGATACATACTACTCAAAATTTGATAAGGACCACTTTTGTAGTCTTAAATATTGATTAGGTTAACATTCTGAACAGTTTTGTGTATTGTTTGTTTGATAAAAACAATGAATTATTCATTTGAGTTGAATTACTGTGGGTTTAAAATTATCTAAATGGGAAACCGTACAGACTTTAAAAATGGCCCTTACCCCATATTGAGTAGTATATTACGATGTTTAAGTGCACTCCGTAATAGAAAATGATAAAATAGAGAAGTAAATAAAAGGTTATCAATATGATGATTACCTCTAGTTAATTGTCATTTATAAGATGAAATTATAGCAAATTTATTTAGTGTTGCAATCATTTTGGACAAGCTAGGTAAGTTTTGTTTTGAATTACTTAAATTTACTTTCTCTTTATTGTAACACTTAACGTTAATGGATTTCTAAAATTGAATATATTTATTTGAGTATAAAATGGATAAAAAGGAACTTTGAAAGCCACCTAACACAACAAATATCACAATATTGCCGGCTCGGTTGGATTGAGCCTGTTCATTAGCAGTAATGAAATAGATGAAAAGGAAACTTTGAAAGCCATCGAGCAAGACACATATGAAAATATTGCAGGTTCGATTTGATTGAGCCTGTTCATGGACAGTAATGGAAATGCATATTACTGCCCACGCCGCCTAGCCCCGGGTTGAGCGCAATTCAATATTTACACCAATAAACAGTACAATTTTGACCATCCCAAACGATGGTGTGCATATGGCGTTGGACATGGAACCTTCAATGCGGTATTTTCGGATTAATACCATTCCATGTTCAGCATATTTCTGTTCACGCCACCTAGCACCGGGTTGAGCACAACTGAATATTTACACAATATTATATATATGTTTTGTGCTCAACAGCCTTCACAGGGTCAAATCGTTGATTAAGTTAAAAGACAAGACTAGAACTATTTGTTTTGTTTTTATTTTATGATTGATTTTAACATAGGCTATTTATTTGCCATTTCATATATGTAATGTGAAAACGTACACAATGCAATTGGTTTAGGCCATAATAATAATAATAATAATAATAATAATAATAAAATTATTATTATTATTATTATTATTACTTTTATTTTTATTATTGTAACATGATTACCTGCCCTAAAACAGCCATTCTTTTTGTTGCTGGAATTCGCATAGACAACAGTGATAGAAAGTTGCCATTATCCCTTCCTCCACCACAAATCTTCCTAACTTACTTACTAACCTCCACTACAAATCTTACTACCTTACGACTGTTTACTTAAAATGTAAAAAAAAGGAATATTCTCAAGCATTAAAGAAAATAAATGGCATTAACAGATTAATACATCAACAAAATGAGAAATCCGAATTTTGGTTAAAATATTCTTAGATCAACGTGCTTAAGAACAAAACTGTGTAGCTGATTGGGATATAAAAATAGATGAAAGGGTAACTTTGAAAGCATCGGTCACGACAAATATAAAAAAATATTGCAGGCTCGGTTTGATTGAGCACTTGTGTACACACCGGTCACGGTATCATCACATTGACCTGTGTACTTTCGCTCAAAGTACACTGGGATAGGGACTAGTTAGTTTGATGACGTTACCGCTATTTATAGAATGCCTCTAGATCCGCTTTTACATACAGATATAAGACAGTGTTCAAAAGTCACATTCGACTTAAAATAAGGGATATACAACTTAATATTACGGGTTATCTGATACGTTTCTAAACTAAATCGACAAAAAATACCATGTTTATTCATTTGTTTACGGTTAATTGACGTAACTACATTGCGAACTGTTAACTCCGCGTATGAAGACAAAAATCCTGATTAGGATTGTTTTGTGTTCTTATGACAGAGGTCTATGTAAGCTTGATGACGTGACCGCTATTTATAGAATGGATTGAGCGTGTTTATGCAAATTATGGACAGTAATGGAAATGCATATTACTTCCCACGCCGCCTAGCCCCGGGTTGAGCGCAACTCAATATTTACACCAATAAACAGTACAATTTTGACCATCCCAAACGAAGTTCAACTCAACCTTTTTTTATTTTATTGCATCTTAAATACTGGTTTTCGTAACGTTATTGATAACGCTATATTTAGTAACATATTGGTTTTCCCAGTGGTCATGGTGGTATAATAATAAATCTATATTTAGCTTAATTCTTAAAAATGGCTCTGTTTAAAAGTTGTTTTCAGATGTAGGTAAATCGTGTTAACAGTATGTCTGAGAAGTCGAAGGGTGTCACCGTCAAGCAGCAGAATGCGGTGCGTCCACCACCGCTAGAACTGGGAATCAATGTGGAAAAGCCCAAGTTTCCACAGTATGCAGTTTATTCTAAACGTTTGGAATCCTTTGATTGCTGGCCTGAACACATTCCAGTCAAGAAAGAAGACTTAGTAGAGGCAGGACTCGTCTACACAGGTAGCTTTATCTTCGAATTATAAAAAAATATTTTGTAAGCCGGTGTCAAGGTTCGAGTCTAGCTGCTTTCTGGGGAAAAGGTGTGTCAATGCTTCGTTTTCTTATTGTTTAAGCCCGAAGAACTGCATATGGTATAATGTGTTGCAAGTTTATCCTTCACAATAAATGGTATCGGTTACCCGATTTAATAAAGATATAGGTTTGAATCAAAGTGAAAAATCTAGGTTTGAAACTAGTTTGAAATTTCCCTGCATGCCTCTTTTTCTCATAAGTAACCCGAACGAACATTAAATTAGTTCCGCCGTTTTATGTTATATATGTACCGAAGTTCCAAATATAAGTACCGTGCTTAAAGGCATTCGGTGGTCTTAATGATTGAGTGTAGGTAAAAAACATTGTCAGTATTTTATTTTTGCATTATTTTGCAATTTGTATATTTTTTCTACCGCTTTGTAATGTATGTACGCTAAATGTCGACGCCTATCGTCGGTTTAGTCGTTTGTCGGTTACTCTTCATATTTAATTTTTTTTTTTTTTCAAAGATTCTCTATGAAAAAAAAGACATTTGTTTGCTCAAATTATGTGGCTTCCCGTTATCAACTAAAAATAAATGTGATTAATCATAAATACGATCAATCATATGTTCACTTCTGCAAACTTTATTTTAAGTAAGGTACACTAATTTAGTGTACATATGATTTATTGATATAGTTAGATAAGAAGTCATTGACAATAATACTTTTAAATACAAACGAACACAAACCAGGAATAAATAAAATAACTTCACTGAAGTGCAAAGTACGAGTAACATAACTTTAAGTATAAAACTTGTTTTGTGTACATTTATGATCATGTCCAATTCCTTTTTTTTTCGTTTTTTACGGTTACTAACTTCGAAGTTGACAGATCAAAAAGATTGTGTTACACTTTTAGATATGGTTGCATTTTAACACAGGAGTTGGTGACAGTGTGCGATGTTATTTCTGCGGTGGTGGACTGAGGAACTGGGAGAGAGAGGATGTTGCCATGGAGGAGCACGCCAAGTGGTACCCTAAGTGTCCACATATCATGTTGGTCAAAGGTCAAGGTTATGTAGAACAACTCATCCACGGTGAAAAGCCTGAAGAAGATGGTCCTCAAACTCAGGTAAATTACTCTAACTGCTTTCTATTTCACATTGCATTTCTATCAGCACTCACGTTGTTTTCTGTGTCCGTGTTCAGGTTTATACACATTTATCTTTTTTATTCATTTTCATAATTATGTCATATTTTGTAGACTCAATTAAACAATAAACATTATTTATAAAACCAGTTATTATTCACTCAGCATTGTTTTATGTTGTTCTTTATCCAAGTCATCCAAACGAGTGGAAATATAGTATTACTTAAACAAGGGAAAAATCAATATGTTCCAGGGCGCACTACAGGGTCATTTTCTTAAACCTTGATTAATAGTTTGATCACCATTCTTTTTCAGTTTGATGGCACAGCGAAGTCAGATCCTGAAGTTCTTGAAAGTGTTCCTGCCTTGAGTTGTATTCAGATGGGTTTCTCCAAAGAAATGGTGAAAAAGGCGATTAAAATATACATAAATACGAATGGTTAGTCAGATTGCCTACTTTTACTATGTGAAACGTTAAGAGCGCATTCCGGTTTATAACAAAATCTAAAACAAATAACTTAGGGGGCTCGATCAGTTTCTTTTATTTTTGCCATGATGTTCTTCCTGATTTAACCCCAGATGTTCTGGTAAAGAATTCGAGTACCCTACCTGTTTGCTTGACAGAGACGTTTGTTTTTGTTTTTTTGTTTTGTTTGAATGCATGCTTTTGACTGCAACAATGTTGAAAAAGTTGGACATTCAATAAGAGAACTTTTGCATGTTTGATCATATGTAAACCTGTCGGATCAAATGTTCAGTTGATGCAACAAAAAACCCGTTTTAAACCTATGGTAGCAAGTGTGTTTCATCGCTGACAGATAAAAAAGTATGCATATCAGGAATCGCCACACACACAAAACACAGCCTCCCCAAGCAGCGAAAAAAAGAGAGGAAAAGAGAGCATGTTGTTATAAGTATGTCAATTCAAATAAGACGCCACAAACTGTAAACGGTATAGAGAACCCTTGGGGTTACCGCCTTGGAACGGTCAGAGGCAAAACAAATTGCCACTGGGGTAACCAATAGTTCTCTTTTCTGTTAAGTGTTGAGATGTCATTTTAATAATTGGTATTATAAACTTGAGCTCTCGTTTTTTTAATAGGCTGTGTTTGTATTCTGATTGTGGCTTTTCCTGATATGCTTACCTTAAAATACGCGTTGAAGCATTGTTAAAAATAAAAAATTGTATAGTTTATGCATAAAACTATACACATACATGCTTATCATCCATTAACCGCCTCAATTGCTGTATCTAGAACTTGTTTGGGTTTTTGTTTTGTTTATCAGTTAATTACAGTGGTGAAATGTTTTAAGGTGTCTGCTTAATCATTATCAATTTAAATGCGGTCAGATATAGCTTTGTGTACACTCGCAATGTATACATATTTTAATCGTGATTAAAAGTGCATCACTTCAACATGAAGATCATTTGTGTTTTAGGCGAGAATACATTTAAAGCATCAGACCTGGCAGAGATAATTTTAGACTTGGAAGACCAGGTTGATGACTCGGAATGTGAAAATCAGGATGTTGTGGATTCCAAGGGAGTACGGGCCGATACTGAGGATAAGGTTACACCTGATGAAGCTGACGGTAAATATTTTGGTACACTTTAATAGATAAAAAAGTAAACTTAAGATCTACTGCATGATGTTTTAGTTAGATTTAAAAATGATATCAAATATGATTTGACAGTTATATATGAGTAAATAAGTACATGTATTTTAGGTATATATATTTTATACCCCGCCAACACTGTTTGGGTGTATATATGAGTCAATATCCGGTTGGTTTGTTAATTGGTTGGTCGGTTGGTTGGTTGGTCTGTGTCATGAATTACGTCTACTGTTTTAAGATAACAATTTGAAACTTTAAACATATGTTCGTGAGTAGATATGCGCGATATATATATATATATATATATATATATATATATATATATATATATATATATATATATATATATATATATATATATATATATCTTTTATGCGGACCAGTCCATTATTTTTTGAGGGGAGCACAATTAAACAAAATCTTGTGACGCCAACTACTTCTACAGTTTTCAAGTTTAACTTATAGACTTTAAACTTTAAACATATGTTCGGCATGAAGTGTGGATGTGCGTGACATATTTTTCGTCTGGATCAGTCAATTACTTTGTGCAGCTGACATGATTTAACAAAACCGTGTTATGCAATCTTCTACAGTTTTAAAGATATTGATGTGAAACTGAATTCATATGTTTGCATGAAATGCTCATGTAATCGACATATAAAATCATGTATTCAGCATGAAGGCAGGGGAGCACGATTCCACAACATCTTCTGACGCGAATTACTTTTACAGTTTTGAAGATATTGACTTGAAACTTTAATCCTATGTTTGACATCAACTGTCAATTTGCATGACATATTTTTCATGTGAATCAGTCCGTCGTTGTTGGGAGGGGAGCAGGATTTAACTATATAACTTGTAAATTTTGTAATGAACCTTGCTTTTTCTACATTTGCAGATTTTGACCTCAACTTTTTACTGTCTTAAAATTCAGTATTTTCTGAACATTTAATTCACTGGTTGTTCAGTGATAACAATTGAAAATATTCCTGTTAGAATTCCTATATTCATACTGGACTTAACGTTTATCGGAGGTCATTGCTCTTGTTGCTTTTCAATGACTTGTTGAACTCTACTGCTTCTTAAGGTCTGTGTTATGTAATATTAAGAACATTACACATGAGCTTTTTATACATTAATTTCTTCTTCCACAGTTACCAACCTAATAAATATTATACCTCAAGAACGATTTTAAAATCCGCCTTATTCTGGATCTTTCATTCACTGATAGGTAAAAAAGTGCCAACATTATTTCTGTATACTATGACAAAGCGGTATTGTGGGGGAATTTATCACCTTCAGTGATAGCTCTTTTTTTCTTTTAACTTGTTACTATATTTTAAAGAACTATCAAGTATCTATTACTTTCTCATAATCTAGTGGTGCTTTTTTGTTAACACTTTTTGAAAGTATTCTGCTATAGCGCGAAATGTGTTAAAACTAATGCCTTCTGCTCAACTTTATTAACAAGATTAACGACGGTTTTCGAAGACACCTTTAAGATTTCCCTGTACCATACCAGTTTTCCCAGTGGCCTGTACCATAATATGTTTAAAAATTAATCGTTAATGTTGTTTAAGTTGTTTTAGCCAACTTATGATAAGGAAACATTATGTTTTTGATTTGCTTCTCTGATGTTTTATTTCGTCAAGTAGTAAGCATGTTTGACATGTAGATTTTGATTACTGAGCAAAGTTGCAACTTAAGTAAGCCGTTTGGTTTTGTTTTCAGCCCTAATTGAGCCGATAGAAAACTTACTAGAAGAGAACCACCGACTTAAAGAAAGCCAGTCTTGTAAAATTTGCTTGGATAAAAGAGCAGACGTAATATTCCTGCCTTGTGGCCACATTGTAACCTGTCCTCAGTGTGCGCCAGCATTAACCAAATGTCCAATTTGCAGAAAAACCATAAATGGTCATGTTAAAGCTTTCTTTGCTGTAAAATGTTGAAAAGCGCGTAATTTAAACATGGTTTTATTATACAATTTATAATATAAGGGGCCACAAATATGAAGGGTTTTTTATAAATAAGATGCATAAATTCTTCAAAAAGAAGTCAGTTGTAACACTAAGTACATTTTCACTCTTTATTCAAACTTTCGGACTTTTATTTTTTCAAGAATACAGAATTAACTTAACGATGTTAATGTTGCTTTATGTCCAGGGGTGACGTCACAGCTTTTTTGATAAGATATTTAAAAAAATTAAATACATCAGAACACTTAAACTATAAATTTTAAGGGAGTTGATGTCTTTTCAAAATAACATACACTTAGGTAGCATTCAAAACGTGTTATTTGGTTGGACCACTTCCACCAGCTTTCTGCTTGGACTATTCTAATTTTTGGGGAGAGTTTATAGTGATATGCTGACATTGCTTTCAGATCAAAAGATACAAATAATTATTTATTAATAAATGGGTAAGAGTTATTTCATCAAGACAATTTGTACTTGTTTGTTCATAATCGAACCTGTTAGGACAAGTGTGAGGTTGGAGCACCCTAAAACATGGTTTAAACCTCCAGTGGCAAATTGTTTTGCCACTGACCGTTCCAACTAGGAAACCCCTCGGGTTCTCATTTTTGTTAATTGTTAGTGGTGTCTGTTTTGAAACTGATCATTTTATTAACATTGCTCTCTCTCTCTTCCTCTTTTTCTTTGGATGTGTGAGGAGGCTGTGTCTTTTAATGTGGCAATTCCTTGATATGCATATTTCACATTTTAATAAAAACGTTTACTAAAATATGCGTAACGTGAGAATCCACCTTTAGGAAACAAAACTTCTCCACGTCTCCACTTAATGCATGTGTTACTAGTATCATTATTATCTCTAGAAAAGAAAATATGAAACTTAAAAACCAAAAAGGATTAAATTATTTCACTTAAACCTGTTTAAGTAGACAACTCAAACCTGGTAAAGTTTTTATTGGATTTTAAGGTTTGTGAAATGATTTTTTGTATCTTAAACTCATTTTACTAAACATTAAAACAAATTTGCTACAAAAGAATAAGCATGACGGTGTAATATAACAGTTGGAAAGCTTTGCAAAAGACTCCGTGTTTGCTTGATTGTATAATTATCCTTAAACACAAAATCTGAGAAATGCTTGTCTTCATTTTTGTCGTATTCACTCATACTTGAAATGTTATTGGGGGGTTTATTTAACACAGTAACATCTTGTAATAAATGAGTAATTAACCTTTAACATTGACATATGAACTTCAGGGTTTAAGGGATTGAATAAAGTTTATATGTTTTATTTAAGTGCAACCCTTTATATATGTCTTTACATTTATAATATGCGGCAATAAACTAGCTATGTGCTGTTTTATGCCAAAAGTTATGTTACGTTATGTTATTTAATGCTCACTATTTTAGAGAGTCGACGTATTTTGTGTAGATGGGACATGGGCATGTCAGAGCCAACTGCTTACATATATTAAGATACATTTAAATGCAAATGATCTCCTTTATTGTTGAAAAATGTTTCAAATGGAAAAAAGCCCCGATCTAGAAATTAAATCGAACTATTATCAGTATGAGTTATTGTGTTGTTATCATACAATACAATTATTTAGCGAAACGTTTAGTTAAGAACCGGAAACTTGTTATTAAGTTACACGCTATTTTAATTATGATTAAATTAAACAAATATATTGTATTTGTATGTATTTTAAATGTACTTTTTATGTACTTATACATTTGTAATTAAATAACTTGCTTGTAAACATACACTGTGTAACCGTACCGGTCGACAAACAAAAAAAGAGTGTGTTTGTTTGTATGGTTGTACGAGTAATTCTATGAAGTAAACATAAGTATTTCTTTTGAATTTGTAATCAGGTTTCTTGTGCTTTGTATGTTTTTCCATTTTAACTTACTCGGTAAAACGCGTGTCCTATGATAATAATTGTTTAAGATAATAAAAATTATGATTTTATGTGAATATTACGTTTTAGACGTCGCATAAAAACGTTTATCCTAAGTCAATCAATGTCTTAGAACATAATCAATTTTTGTCGTTTTTTTCATGCGAAAATCATGTTATTGTCGTAGTGAATGCAAACATCAAATTACTTTTCTTAAAATTGTATTGTTGTCATTTAACCCATGAACCCATCTACAGTTGATCACTCTGCTTAACTCTTTGGTTGCACGACGGTGGCAGGGGTTTGAGAGTTTATGAAGGTTTATGGGTAAATCTTTCTTTAAAGAATCTAGAAGCTCGATTTGTTTCTTTTATCCCTCTCATCGTGTTCTTGCTAATTTGACTCCATGGCCTCTGGTCTGGGTAAATAATTGAGTACTCGCTCATTTGGCTTTGCAATAATATTGGGCTTTTATATTTTGTATGTTTGTGTGCAACATTGTTAAGCTGATGGGTGAGTTGGAGTAATTTCACCAAGACAACTTTATTTATCTTTTTCATCATGTTTACATCTGTTTCAGGTCTATTTAATCATGTTTTTCATCATGTTTCTCATATAATGTTTTTCATTATATTTCTCATTGATTTAATCAACTTTTTCAAAAACAACTTCTGACTTATTATAGTAACATATTTTACCAGATAAATCATTTCTATCTTTTGAAAGTTATTTTAAAAACGCATAATTGTTGCGTATCAATGTCAAATACACTTTTTATGAATCTCTGAGTTTGTGTTTTTGAAATTGAAACAAACAAACGGTCAATTCTGTGATCAAGTCACTGTCAGTAAAATTGAAATTTTTTAAATAAATAAAAACAGTTTTCTATTCTTCGTTGTTTTAAAAAGGCTTTGCAATAAAATAAAACAATTATTTGAATTCATGGAAGGGTTAAGATTATGTAGTGTTGGTCGGTCTAATTGTCATATAATGCGTCACCTACAGCTCGAGTACGGCTCGATTAATAAGACACCTAGACCGGAAATATATAGCCGATTTCAAAGTGTAATTCTCAGCCAGAATCCATTGTTTTTGAAAGAAAATAACACTCGAGGACCACAAAGCCAGTTACCTTTTAAAACTGATTTATATCAATGACACATTTAACAAAGTAGAATCCAACAATGACATTGTTAACAAAGTAGAATCCAACAATGACATTGTTAACAAAGTAGAATCCAACAATGACATTGTTAACAAAGTAGAATCCAACATATGACATTTTTAACAAAGTAGAATCCAACATATGACTATTTGCAGACCATGCAAGCTTGGTTTGTGTTTAATTGCTAGATATGACACTCGTAGCAAAACTCACGAATGGGCTCAAACATGGTTAGTCGTTCTCTATCATTTCAAGAAAAAATCTACAATTTTTTCGTCGAGAAAAAATCAGATTGTAGGAGAATTTAAATATAAAATTTCTAATTATGGTAAAAGAAGTCCCCAACAATGTCTATATGGTGAGAGATTCGGTCAGATCTTAGTATTCATCCAGTTACAAAAAAAATGATTTATGCAGACAACTTTATTTACTTTACCCTACTTTGAAAATCTTGTTTATTTGTCTGAAGACTGATAACAATAATGATTGCAACCCTGTATTCAACAAAGCCAGTGTCATATTTTGGCCATTAAAGGTTTTGCAAACCAAGTGGCTGGACATTTTGGTTCCCCAGGGAGGTCTGGATGTCGTGAAACACGTCCAGAACTTGTTAAACGAAATCTGATTTGTTTGCATGTTTGTGGATTTCTGCTTCTTTACAAATTCTCTTAGGATATAAAATTTATAAATGTTATAATGCTTCATAGAAAACGTCTTTTCAGATCTTGTTACGTCATACATATACTCGTGCGTGTGTGTAAAAGGTTTAACATGGCACAAGAATTACAATATTGTTAAACCAAACCCTACCAGATGTTTATCAGTCATGTATGTCCTTTTGCAACGTGTTTTGATTTTCATGAAAACAATAACATAAACTTCAGTATAATAAAAAATTCTGTGACCACCAGTGTTATCTCTTCTCCCGTTTTAAGTATATTGTAAATTCAGCTCATATTGCTTGAAAGCTGCTTTAAAATTATTTGTGAGTTATAATTTTTTAATCATTTAAACTGAGATCCCCAAAGCAATAGATGTTTATAAGTTCTCTTTCTCTTATGTGCACTTACAAAGGAATCAAGATAGGTCAAAACAAAGAAAATTATACACCTTCACAGTGCTCTGCATGCGTTGTGATTGTTATATTCATGGAAATAATGACTCGATGGCAAGCACGAGAAAGAATAACTTTTATTTAAAGTAACGAAAGTAAAGTAACGAAAGTAAAATAAGTGTAAACATCAGAGAATTAAACCATCGTTAAAAACAGACATTGATAATAAATGGTAAAATTGCAACAAAAAATCACGTTTCCATCTGATTGACAAATGGAACAGACGAGACAGTATTATCAGTTTTCTTTCATAGTCGATATGTATACAATACAATAGGATTAAGTAATAAGTTTGACCCAATCCACCGATTATGTTGCTAAATTGTATAAAATATTCTGGCCAGTAACCATTTAACAATTCTAATTTCAAATCACTTATGAAAATCAGCCTGACTCATTTTTTACGGGAAACCCTTAATAGTTGTTAATACAATCTTGAGATTAAATGTTTGCATATATGGCTTTTATTCAAGTATTTCAACATGTTTTTCTTATGTCTTTGACTGTTTTAGCTTCCTAACCGACTACAATGGTATCCATACTTGGCAGAATTTAAACTAAGCCAGCAGTTAAACACACCGGTACCATAATCACTTAAAACACAAACTGTTGTGCAAGTACGAGTGTGAAAAGAAACCGCAAGCAGAATAAACATTATCGTTCCCGCCGAAAGAAGAAGAATTGAAATAAAGAATTAAACTAAATATAGGTGTAATTAAACAAACTTAAACAAAACAAACAAAATGTATTAAAGAAGAACTTGTTTGGAAAAGTATCAAAACTTTTAGTAAAAGGAGTTAATTCAATACATTTAACAAGGTACAATTTATAATTAAAAAAAACTTTTCCATAAAATAGACGATCATACTGTTTTTTTCATATTACAGACGGCACGAGAAATTTTAATAATTTACAATAAGGAGATCTAAACGTAAACATTGTAAGAATACGGTGTATTAAAAGTCATCGATAACTAGACAGTCACGTGACATATAAGTATAGTTTATCAGCAAAACGTTTAAGAAATTTGATATCATTACGTTCTCTTGATGGGCACATGTATTGATCAATGGAAAAAATCCATTCGCCCCTCTCTTTCCCTTTCTGCCATAGGTCCTTACTTATAAACAGAGTATCAAGTGACTGTCTACTTATCCATATTCAGTAACATTTCTGTAAGAAGTTCATAAGAAATTTCAATGATTTAATAGAAGGCTAAAAAATATACCGAACAATTAAAAAATTCAATAAAGTTAAAAATTATATGAGATTAACAAAATAAATATGCTGTAAGTAAATCTAACAAAATCACTTTATTTTCAATGTTCATGTGAATATTTGCCAAGCTCTTTTGCTGCTATAACAGATTCCAAATTATGCAAATAGCTTGATTTGATCATTGTTTTCCCGCACTGGCTACGGGTTGCACTCGCAGTAATCTTCCGGACAGTTGCTGTATTCCCCGGCGTTGCAGTTGAGGTCACACCAGCCATCCATGTACGATTTGAACTGTTCCTGCCATAGTCCCACCGCTGTGCAGTTCAGACGTTCCTGAAAATAGAACATGAACACGCTATGCAGTTCAAAAGTGTCTGAAAAAAAAGAGACACGCTATGCAGTTCAGATATGACTAAAAATGTACATGTACACGATATAGTTCAGACGTGACTAAAATACAACATATACATGTACATGCTATGCAGTTCAGAGGTGCATTAAAATAGAAGTTTTACACGCTATAGAGTTCAGACGTGCCTAAAATAGAAATTGTAAATGCTATTCAGCTCAGAATTCAGAAAATAGAACATGTACACGCTACGCAGTTCAGACGTGCCTAAAAACAGAACATGTACAAAGTGAAATGTTCTTTTATTGTAAAAATGATGTGCAGTTCAGGCGTGGCTGAAATTAAACATGTTCATGATAACCCCATTACATGTACCAGACACAGTTGTATAAAACGGTCAAGTCATTTAGGTTGTTTAAAGTCCGGCTTTGTAGAAAATTACAAATATTTTCTGAATATGTTTCGACACCAGTATGTCGAAACTGGCTATGATTTAAGGTGGTGGATACTTTGCTCACCCTATTTTGAAGTCAAAAATTAAATATTGTCTAAGTCTTATGAATTTTTTCCAGATCGCGTAACTGTGCAAAAATTAAAATACAAATTTAAGATCTTTGTATGATGTTGGTGTTGTGTTACCAATCTCTTGTGCTCTCGATTCAAAAGTTAACATTGGAAAATTTCAAAACAATCCATTGATGGCGTATCACTTTTTCGTGTTGATGCTCGATGCATTAAAGTATATTGTACATTTCGTCCTGCATGAATAATGGAAAACAGAAACGGTTAATCCAAATTGGCAAAAAAAACACAAGAGATGTTTGTAAAGCATGTATTTCCCCGGCCCAACCCCAAATAGATTGCATTCTATTATTGATTACGCAAAGATTGTACACCAAGAGTAATTTTGGTCCTTACCACAAAAAAGAAGAGAGAAAAAGTGGTGGTATTTTGCTATGTTTTTGTGTATGCACAGTAATGAAAACGCATTGGACTAGTTTTTCTTCTGATTCCAATTTTAGCATGGTGGTAACCATTTGTAATATTTTAATATTTAAGCAAAATTGATATGTAAATAAAATTGATATTAAAATCTTACTGCATTGGCATCTAGACATCTGCAATGATTGGGGATATAGGTGCAGTTTGTGGGATTATCTCCACACACAAGTTGGCACCAATAGTCGAAGCCCGGAACCTTTCGCCATTGTCCTGCCCCTATACACACGGTTACATGAGTTGGTTCCGATTGAGTTGTTGTAAGTATCGGTGTTGTTGTAGCTTTTGTCGTTGTCCCTGGAATCGGTGTTGTTGTAGCTTTTGTCGTTGTTCCTGGAATCGGCGTTGTTGTAGCTTTGGTCGTGGTTGTTGGAATCGGTGTTGTTGTGGTCGTCGTCGTCGAAGTCGTCGTCGTGGGAACTTTGAAATTAAAAAATATCATTTCTAATTTTATTATTATTATTAAACAAAAACAACAAAAGAGTGTCAATATGGCTCACGTTATTATGTGTAGGTCTCAAGATGCAGTGGTCTTACCAGTTAGGAGACCGATACAGTAACATGTGTAAGACCTGTAAATAGATTCCCCTCTGTACTAAATAGCAAACATGGAATGTTTCAAAAGGCTGGCAATCATAGCTGGTACATGTACCATTTGATCAAGCGCTAACTTACAGGTTTTTAAAGCTTGAGTGTTTCTACTTTCCTTTTCCAGCAAGAAATGTAGGGGTCATGTATCAATTAACAGAGATTTGCCATCTTGAAACCGGTTTCCAAACACAAATTTGCTATAAGTGTGTCAGTTAAAGCATGTGGTTAACAAAACATTTCCTTTCAGGACATACAAGGCATCTAATGAACCCCAAATTGCCAAAAATGTTGGGACGTTTTAGTATCAGTCATTGTCGGAGTAGTAACATCCGTAGGACCAATTACAAGTAATTAGCCTCGTTCCGATTTTAATTCTCATTTATTAAATAACTATACGTTATTAGCCCTATAAAAAAGCATCTGCCACGTTCAATAACACGACGGCCTGCTTTATAACAGGGCCATTATCATTAACACTTTGTCGGCCCCGGGCTGAAAAGTGTTATAGATATAAAGCCCGCATTTGAGGCAATTTGATTGGCTAATAAGGCAGGGCCGAAAAAGTGATAAAGATTTCAGCAAGAAACTCTAGGAAATGGCAGCCATTTTGTTTTAACTCGGTCTATTTGTCGACGCAGAGATTTTGCGTAATAAAATATACTTAGTTTAGATAAACAGGAATTGGTTGACATTTATTTTCTGATAACGACGGAGAAAGAGTCTAAAGCATTTTCTGACTTGGATCAAATACTTGTGGTTATTTAATAAAATTGTCAATAAATAAGTGATTTGATATTGACCCTGTTATATGTCCTCGGGTCAGTCGTATTAGCCCTCGGCCTTCGGCCTCTGGCCAATACAACTGCCCTCGGACAAATAACAGGGCCAATATCAAATCACTTATTTATTAACATATAATAATGCGGCTTAACTTAGATGCAACAGAATAAAACAGCTCAAGTTTTTGCTTTACTTAAAATACTTTCATTACTACTAACGGCAAGGGAAGGGAACCGATTTTCAGCCGTCGCAACCGCACATTACCATACCGGGAACCCGGGATACCAACTTGACACGGTCGGAACTCGGCTGTCACAGTACAGCAGATTTTTTAAACATGATACTCACGGATATTGATGGCGAAGCTGGCACAGGTCTCTCCTCGGCGTAGTGCCACACAGAGGTCCAGTGTATAATTTCCGGGTGGCTGCGTAGACAAGTCAGCGTTAACAATTATCTCCCCTGTTGTACCTAAACACAAACCAATCTTAATGTTGTATTTATTACAGTCTAATACGCCTTTCCAAATATTCTTGACTTTTCCGGTTACCCCCTTCCCCTTATAAGTGAAGTGACTCTTAAACAGGAAAATTATCTTTTGCGTTTCTAACAGAGAGAGGTCATTTCATTTACCTTCTTGAATATTTTTACCAATTTAGAAAAATCTAACGTATTCACAATATGAAATAAACTGTGAATGGTTATACATAGTAATACATTATAAAACTTAGATTTATCGATTTGATTGTTTTCCCCCTTTTTCATTGTTTATGGTGTCTAACTGGAAGCTGATCATTTTATTAACCATGCTCTCTCTCGCTCTTCTTGGCTGTGTGGTCAAGCTGAGTCATCTGAATGTGGAAATTCCTGGTCCCAAGGTTATAAAACTGAGTTTGGAAACCAGTCTTAAATCTCAAGCATCTGATTGGCTGAAATGGCGACCGGTCGCCATTTCAGCCAATCAGATGCTTGAGATTTGAGACTGGTTTCCATGCTCAGTTTTATAACCGTGGGTGGTACTGATATGCATATTTCGCTTTTCTTAACTGCTCTAAAGACTTTGTAAAAATATATAATTAACATTCGCCGATGAAAATGGTATAAAATAAATGATGATTTAAAGAAATTAACTACAGTGTTTTAACAAAAAAAAATAAATGCGGGTAGTATACTGTTGTGTTTGAAGAGAGGTTTTCCTGTCGTGGAGGACTTTGGCCCTTTAAGGGTATACTGGACGTTCGTCTCGTCATCGGGTATTATGATCGGTGCTAGTTTAATCACAACGTCTCCGGCCTTAGCATCAGCGACAACTTCCGGTCTGTTGTTCGTGCCGGAACTACTTCCTGCAAAAAGGCATTTACACTCCAATATTTCAGACCAAATGATAAAATGCTTGTTTCACGATGTCATTTACACTTATGAAAATATCTGATAATATTTTATAATTCTACATAATAATAATGAATACTTAAAAATAAAAAATATGCGGCAATTTTTAAGAAACAATTTACTTTTTGTCCTAAATACGTGCACAATAAAACGCTCAAATTTGTTCAAACTTTAATAAATAAATAAATTAGTTAATTAATGAATAATTAAATAAATTAATTAAGAACAGGAATTGGGAATGTACTCGCAAATTCTATTTTATTTTTAAATTGTTAAACATTACTTCCTTTTCTTGAAAGCTATTTACAATTTACTAATTAACTTATATTTTGGCAACTTACCAACTGCTATGGAAATGTTGGGTTGTTTTGCCTCTGTGACCACCAGAGAAATTGCCTGCGTCACTTGACCATTGTCGTCATATCCGGTAGCGGTACACTGAACCGTGACGTCATATTTGACGTTATGATCAAGACATCCCAGGATGGATTTACAGACCTTGCAGTCAGGCTTCGTGCATTTCCTCCTCCAGATTTCTTTACCTGTAAATCGCTTATGTCATTAAATTTTTCTAGGAATTCTATATTAAGAATATCTATTCGAAAGATCTTGGATCGTCTTTTCTTGATCATGTTAAATATAAATTACAGGAAATCCGAATGAACAATTTGGCCTATAGTTTATATATAAACGAAAACTGGTCCCCATTGGGGGCCGTTGATCAAGATACATAATATTTTGCTAAATCCCGGGCTGGGAGGCTGTGGTATGGTATTCCATTACTGACCAAGTACAGGGCCAATCAAATCGAGCCTGCACTATTTTGTGGTTTTAGGTTGCTTTCAGAGCTCCTTTTTATTTATTTAACAAATTGATAAACAAAACTGTTTCACCATAAGCACACTATGTATTTGTCTTTATAAATTGTGTTTATTTAAACATTTGTCTTAACAAAATCAACCCATAGCTACCATTTCTGACTTCAGCTATGTTGTCTGTGCTCTGAACTGAGCACTTCGTGCACGGCACGGCCTTAGAGCAAGTGCACGTTCCGCTGGTTACAAACTGTTCGGTAGCGCAATCACAGCGACTTTGTACAAAACAGGTCGCCGAAGTGTTCCATAATAGTTTTTCATCATTGTCGTTCTCGTTGAAGGCCAAGGCTGACGAAACTGGGCTAGATACGCCAAACCCAGTCTGTACTATAAAGTAAGAGAAAATATTTTTGATATTATTTCATGAACTGAGCCTATGTGTTTGTGTTTTGTTTTAATTTACGAGATATTTCTAGACCTTTAAAAGTATGACTGCGAGATAAATATGTGAAAAATAAAAAACCTATTAGGATACGCTTATATGCGTATTAATACAGTGAAGTTCAAACGGACGTATGCAATAGGTTGGTGGCTTTTGATTTGCACAGGCAAAAAAAACTTACCACATTTATAATCCCTGCACAAGCCATTGCCAGGGCATGCCGAGGAAGACTGGGTGGAGCTGTACGGACAATCTGAAAAATTAGTCATGTTTTATTTTCTGTACTCAAATTACTTTAATATTTAATTTCAGGATCAACGAAAAATAGTACATTTTAAAATGAAGCCAATGATCTATTACATTTTTTTCATTTTTATTGAAAAATTCATTTGTTTCGATGGTATGACTGAATTCGTATGCTTCTTTTCAGCGCAGATGTAGTGTGCATAGGCTAACAGTTTTTTGAACGAGTTAAGCTACACTAAATCATTACAACTGGTAAATTAAATCTGCAATTTTTATTTCCAAAATAAAACATGTCGGTAGTTGTGATGTAAATGTCATCTTGCAATATCGTTACGGTAGTAGTTCATCGATACTGAAAACAATTATCATTTCAGACATACTTACTGAAATAAGGGCATTACTAAGAATAAATTGTATATAGTTAAAACAATTCCATTTTAAATACGGCACGAATTACGATATGTGTTTAATATTATCTACTTAAGTATAGAAAACTTAAAACAATGAAACTCTTATTAATGTTACATGTTGTTTTATATTGTGTATTAAAATACACGAAATGTAGGTGAAAATTCACCAAATGTAGATAAATATGGACATCAGCTGCTCGAATACACCTTTTCTCTGACACACCCAAACTCAGAAACAATGCGCATTACCTCCATTACAACCGGACTCCACTCTGCCAAAGCTTCCGGTACAGCACCTGTTCACAGTTTCAGTTTCCGTACTGAAATATTCACATATTCACATGAAAATTCTAACCAGTATTATCGAGTTAATATAATTCTCTATCATACCATTACTGAGTGCATGTTTTATCGACCAGAAAAGGGGTTATCGACCTATACCCCAATTAACAATTATATATATTTTTCGACAACAACCAAACATTATAAAAGAAGTCACTCTCTCCAGGCCAATTTGATGTAGTGTAAGAATACGTTGCATATTTGTGATTTACCCAATATGGGCAATATCAACTGAAATTCAAAAAGCGCTGTTTGGGCTGTATGAAAGTCTCCCCGTACATATTGTAAGCACTGTTATAAATGCGATGCTCGTACTGAAGTGGTAAAGACAAAAACGTTTCTTTAAATGCCCAAACAGTGTTTACTCTAGTCGTTGACCGACGATGTTTACGATTCACATAAACTGGTACCAGTAACTTAGCCTCACATATACACACAATGTACATAAACTTTCACACTACGTTAAATATAAACATGTACTGTATATAAAGGTATCAATACTTTCAAATATAGTTAATGCTAAAATTTTAATATCAGATTTCATTTTTGATCAAAGTCAGTAACATTTATTTGAATTTATTTGAAGTATATATTCGGGTTATTTGTTCCTTCAGAACAGTTTGGAGCTCAGTACGTCTCACAATGTTAATGACGTACCTGAAATATGCCAAGTGTTTAAGGTGTACAAAATTATAACTCAAATGCATATTCTTTTAAAGACATAGATATATAGAAAGACCTACTCGTAAATCAGCCTTGACCTTTGGCACCGGGACCAGCCCCACCAACCACAATTGGAAGTGTAGTATTCCGTCTTGGTTACCGTAGTTAGCTGTTGTTGGGTGCATACTTTGCCGCTGATAAGGTTAAACATACATCGACATATAAATATTACATATATATGGGGCACACCACGGAAAAAGGTGGCTTCGATCATATTTTAGACATTTTAGATTTTAGTTGTGACTTTCTTTGGAAACAACGAACAATAATCTTTTATTTTCTCATGACTAATCGGACATTTTGTTTCACATTTTGCCAACACAACGTTATTTTTATTGCGGAGTGCATAATAAGTGATGAGTTGACATCAACTTACCGAAAATTTTCTTTCCCGTAACGCGCCTCATATTTAGTAGTAATCAAATTATCATATTTTAAATTTATTATGTTTTACGGTCGATTGATAAAGCTTAGCAATTTGTATTTGGACATGATACTTGATAAGAAGTAAATAAAAAGTTTGAAACATATAATGACGAAATGTCTCAAAATATCGTTCCTTAAATTGCAGCCATTAAATGACTTTTAATTTTAAGTATATGCTATAGGCATGGACGGAACATCAGACTATCAATGCTTCACCTGAAAAAATAGGAATTCAAGCCACAGGTTTATAAAAAGGATTGAGAAACTATTTTTTCTATACAACCTTATGATGTATTTAAGGTTTGTAAATGGATCAAACCAATCTTAGACTAGCATTATAAACAAAGCTGTCAGGTAGGCCATACTACATGTACTATAGGGTTTCAAAATTAAATGCCATACAAATCTTAACGATAGAAACGAATGAGCGTGACAATATACATACAAAACATGTCAACTCCCCCTAAAAAATAGCATATATGCAAACCATTGTTTAAGGATGTGGAATAATTCCCTGACGTAAGCATTCCTCATTAAAGGGAGATGTGCAGGATTGATGAATGGAACAGATTTGCGAAAAGGGTTATTAATCAGTTGAATATCATTATTTGAAGCTCATATATTGATTAAAACCCGAAATATTTCAAACCAGTATTTATAAAAAAGATATATAAATGGTGTTTCCTATCCTATGCGACGCGCATAGGTTAGCTGTTTTTGTATTTCCCGCGTAAAGCCGCGGTGGTTTTGGGATTGTCACGTGATCACTTCAACCAAAATACGCATTCGGTGTACCGTGCCGACTATTGACGTCGCCATTAGTTTCAAAATGCCTGGGCCACCACGAATAGTAAGCTCAGCGATGAGCTAAATATAGAATGATCGCTAAATATAGAATGTATTTTTGAATAGGGATTTCATCAGCGGATTGTTTTCAGGTCCGGGAAAACGGTAAAATTAACCGAAAACTTCCTCCTGGAGGGTTTGAAATGTAGAGTTTAGTGAAAAGTACACGTATGTGTTACATAGATCGATCTGTTTACGATTTTACCGAGTACACCTGCTCGACCCTGCACATCTCCCTTTAAAAATAAACTTAATCAAGCGGGCGGGAATAAGCTGAATACGGGTGAAATTGTGTCAGGGTTGTCTTACTGAAAACAAAAACGACAGAGCAACACGTGTTTTGCTGATTTCACTTCAGGTGCTCTGATCTCTGTAAGGTTATTGAGTATCCATCATTTTGCTTGACTATGCCATTAGCTTCTTATGTTTTACATGTTTCTGTGGTTTTGAATCCAACATTGTCGACTTGGGGTGGGCTAAAGCTTTTTTACCAAATCATTTTGATTTGTTTGTTAATATGAGAACTGCACGTAGAACCTGATTTAAAACCCCAGAGACAAAATAATTGCCACTGACCGTAACCCCTCGGGTTTCCATTTCGTTACTTGTTTTTATGTCCTATTTGAAATCGATCATGTAACCCGAGCTCTCTTTTCCTCAATGATTATTTTTCTACGTGATGAGGCTTTCTTTTGTGAGTGTGGCTATTTTAATGTGCATGTTTCAGTTTTTCTCAGAATATTTTTCTCTATATGATCCTACACACTGCATGGTTTAATTTTTAAACATGATAAGGAATCTCAATTATTAATAATTAATCTAAGACCTCTTGTGCTCGTATATGACGCTTTTACAACAGGCTTGACAACGCTAGAGGGAGATAATCGCTTCTGTGAGTATCAATTTGACTTTTTGTTTAATAAGGCCAGAGAAAATAAATTATTAGATTCTCATCCGGATTTTGGGAAAAAAGGGGCGGGTGGACACTTTAATTTTTATTTTTTATTAACGAAATACCTGAGAACAGAAGTAAAAACTAACTTTAAATTTTGAGACAATGGCATTTATAGTTACCAGAACCTTTGGTGCAGAATATTCGTCCATCTTTTTAATTTCTTCCAAAACTCATGATAACAACTTACAAAATTAGCAGGTGCCTTATAATTCTTTCTTGAAAAGCCATATCAGTCTTAAATAGTGACACTATCACCGTCGGTAAGCTTTGTAATGATGAACATTTTATGTTATTATTGTCGGCCATGTTTTTTTCATATCCGAGATGGTCTAAAACCCGTTCTGTCCAGAACAGAATATGTTCCGATATTTTTACCTATAAATGTTTACAGGGCGGGTGGTTTTGAACAGGGGCGGGCGGAGATGAGAATCTAAAATATTTTTTCTATTGCCTAATTAATAAACCGTTATGGGGCCGTCATACTATGACGTTCTGGCCAACGTTCTACGACGTTTGAGGAAACGTTGTTAGTCGTCCATGGTTGCTGGGATAGCGCCAGAAGTGCGTTGTGTGAACACTCGTGAACGTCGGTGAACGTCAGTGATCGCCGGAAATCGGCGGAGAACGCTGGTCCGGAAAAATATTTTTGAACATGCACACAAATTATCGCCGAGACCAGTGTTCTTCACCGTTTACTTTTAAACGCTGAATAACGTTTAAGAACGTTCGTGGAACGTTTAAGGTGGAATGCGCCGATTTTTCAACTTTCGAGTATTTTAATGAAAATTTGCATGCAGTTAACTGATCATATTTCCGATATGGAACAGAATATCTTGTAAAAATATTTTATTTTGTCTCAAAGATACAGGTCTTCAAAGATGGTCACTAACGGCAGTTTTTGGACATGACGTCAAAAGAACCGTAACTGAATGTTTTCTGCTGTAACTTTGATGTATTTCGAATGTTCCGTTTTCTGTTTTGATAATATTGTACAGAATCAAATTCTCTTTCCACTGATGTAACTTTCATGAGTTTTCACCCAAGATTTACGCGTGACGTCGCCGAAAAGCGCCGTTTCGACCTGAAAAATGACGTGGAGTTTTACTAAATTTTCGTCGCATTTTTCAGAATTGCAAAAAATCTGATCAATAAAATTTTGATTTTTTTGCATATTTCGTTTGTAAATTTTATTTTGAAAATATTTGACAAATAAGAAAGAGGGGTCACCGACTTCGTTTTTGCGTTATTACGTTTACCTTTACCCCTATCCCCCTAATTTTAACGACACAATAAAACCTTTCCATTTCGCGTCATACTTCAGCACTATAATAATATTGGTTAAAAATTAAACATATTAAAATTTTAGTTTTGTAAAAGTTTTTTTCACATCAAGAACCATACTTTTGCTTAAACTACAGTTTAAGATTCTAGTAATTTTATACGAACTACATCAGAATTCATGAATAATCAAATTATAACATTAAGCAATAAAATCTATTCAAGTGTTATAATTTGTTGTTTGAAGTTGCTCTAAATTTTACGTAAGGTTTTCAAACTGAAAGTAGATCAAATGTATGAATTGAAAATCGAATACAAATCATTTTGAGGCCCCTTACGACGCAGACGACACTAATTTTAATTACAGATATCAGGATATCAGGATATCAAATCAAAACAATGGAGCATAAAACATAGAGATTTTGGTAAGTTGACGCACATTTTTAAAAAACACCCATAATGTAGTTAGACGACGGCACCACACATTTACACATTCGAAAAATTTTATCTATTTTTTCGCCGGTCTGGACTTACATGCTCCTGTAGGTACATGTAATCAATGAGAACAGTATTGATGCTTTTCTTAAGTTAGCTTTTATAAATAAATATTCCGCAAAAATATAACACAGTGAATCAAGAGGAAAGACTTTCTAATCAGTCTATGACTGAATATAGTTAAAGTTTAAAAGCTGGACCGGTTTCCGTTGAAAAGAAGTTGCGTGAGCTCCCATTCCCTTTAAAAGGTGAGCTACGCCATGTGTTACATTTTTATAAAGAAATGAATTCATTATCAATTTCTCCGTTACTTCAATAAAGTAATCAAATATACTCATCAAAAAATGAAAACAGGCAGTTTTTAACTTTCCAGAACTATTTGATACATAAACAAAATCTTTTTATTTGAACCCACATTAAATTAACAGCAAAACATTGGTTTCACGTTCCAGAAAAATAAAAAAGCTCGCACATGTTTTAAACAAGTTCAATTTTTCTTTCAATCAAAAATTCATAAGTCTTCAAGCTGATTTGTGAAAAATCTGCTTTCTTACTTTTGTTTAACATACGTTTAACTAAATACAAAATACAAAAAGTATTTTCCATTATTAAAGAATTTTACTTTTGATTTCTTGATTTCTAATTGTTCGCCAATAGAAATCAACTCGCTAAATTTCAGTACTCTCGCTAGCAACAATTTTTGTTTCGCTGATCTCAAAGTGTGGTCTAAATATTTATGGCGGTCACTGTCCGAAAATGTTAGCATTACACGAGATTTTTTCTGTATAAAACCACCAAATGTTCCAACATTTGCGAGAAAAAGAAGCGTTAGAAAAAGGCAAGAACCAGCATATTCGAAATAGCTGAAAACTAGTCATTTCATTAAGACTGATCAAACGCGTCAACAAAGTATTTTTAATTCCGTAAGCTGCTCTTTTTTTCTTTGTGTCGCTTATATACTAAACATTCAGCGCAACGCTTAATTTTCCTGATTTTTTTTTATTTCGCACCATAACAAAGTTCATATAATATTCTGCGCTGTTGTGTAAGATGTTTGGTTCATTATATTATGTCCTCTTTCCTAAGATACAAGAGAAATAGCATTTCATTTATTTGTGTTTCTGTCTATTTGTTAAAACAAGTTTTTCAACAACGGCGCAATATAAGGTTTTGAATTATGTTCGCCTAGTTTACTTCGCCATACTGCCGACATGAGAATAACATTCCATGTAAAACAAATGTATATCACTGTAAGACAGTACTTATTTTAAAACTGTAAGTAAAAGGAAGTGCACAACTATGCGCGCTTATAGAGAGGGCGAGACATAAATTAAAGTTGCAGCGCTTAACCCCAACCCCTCCTTCCTGAACATTTTACTCTCTATATACATAAATACACCGGTACGGGTTTTATCGCGTGTGCGATCAGTGTAGCACCAGTAAGCTGGAAAATTCTTGTCGTCTGATATTGATCTACACTGGTCGCATTCAGAAATAACCTACTGACCCTAAAAGCGAACAGTGTAGATCCTGATCAGACGGCAGCGTACGGATGTGCCAGCTGATCTGGATCTACATTGTACGCCCATGGCATTACAGCTATATCTCATTGAGTAAAGGGTTAGCTGCAAGGGGCGTGTTGGTTTAATTGCTGTACTTAAGTCAAAAACTTGCATTCCGTTTTTAAAAGAAAAACGGTATTTGCACCTTTAGGTATCATAACATTGGACGAAACCATGTTTTTAAGTACAAGTTTTTAAGTCGTGTTTGAACCTTCATAACAAACCTTGATTGAAGCAGAATCGGTAGTTTCAATCATATATTATGTATGTTCTTTTTTTTCCAAATGAAAACAATTATCATATTTTGCTGGAATGTATTAATCAAATTAAATACTGTCAGAATAAATATTATTTGTTCGCCGCCAAATTCCTTTTATGATGCGATTTACGCCAACGTTTGCATAAGGGATAGGGGTAAAGGTGAGCGTAATATCGCAAAAACAAAGTCGGTGACCCCCCTTTTTTATTTGTCAAATATTTTTAAAATAAAATTTACAAACGAAATTTGCAAAAAAATCAAAATTTTATTGATCAGATTTTTTTGCAATTCCGAAAAATGCGACGAAAATTTAGTAAAACTCCACGTCATTTTTCAGGTCGAAACGGCGCTTTTCGGCGACGTCACGCGTAAATCTTGGGTGAAAACTCATGAAAGTTACATCAGTGGAAAGAGAATTTGATTCTGTACAATATTATTAAAACAGAAAACGGAATTATTATAGTGCTGAAGTATGACGCGAAATGGAAAGGTTTTATTTTGTCGTTAAAATTAGGGGGATAGGGGTAAAGGTGAACGTAATAACGCAAAAACGAAGTCGGTGACCCCCCTTTTTTATTTGTGAAATATTTTCAAAATAAAATTTACAAACGAAATTTGCAAAAAAATCAAAATTTTATTGATCAGATTTTTTGCAATTCCGAAAAATGCGACGAAAATTTAGTAAAACTCCACGTCATTTTTCAGGTCGAAACGGCGCTTTTCGTGGAAAGAGAATTTGATTCTGTACAATATTATCAAAACAGAAAACGGAACATTCGAAATACATCAAAGTTACAGCAGAAAACATTCAGTTACGGTTCTTTTGACGTCATGTCCAAAATCTGCCGTTAGTGACCATCTTTGAAGACCTGTATCTTTGAGACAAAATAAAATATTTTTACAAAATATTCTGTTCCATATCGGAAATATGGTCAATTAACTGCATGCAAATTTTCATTAAAATACTCGAAAGTTGAAAAATCGGCGCATTCCACCTTAACTAACGTTCGCCAAACGTTGCACGCGTTCGGCTAACGTGAGCCAGTCGTTACTCAAACGTTACTTGGTTGTCACAAATCGTTTGCTTTGATGTGAACGACTCACTGGCGACCGTCATCGACCGCTGAACGGTCCCCAAGCGCACGCAGCGTGTGACTAAAGTTAAACGAACTTCCTTTTGGCGTCCATAGAGCGTCATTCGAGCGTTACCCGAACGTCCAAATCGTTCTTCGCGCGCCAGTGGCCCATGAGAACATTGTAATGGTTTTAGGGTTTTCTTACTTGGTCGCAAGAACACGCTTCTAGTGCGTTAGACACACGCTAGTGGTGCGTTAGACTTAACGTTAATAACACGCCAGCTTTGTCATCCTCATTATAGAACGCTCAAAAATGAACGATTGAAACGTTCAGAGAACGTTGACCAGAACGTCATAGTGTGACGGTCCCTTTATAAAAAATTTATTACAAGTTTTAAACAAACACTTGTATTTTACCTTGATTTATCTGTCCTAGCAAAGATAACCAGAATTGTTGCAATCCAAAACAACTTCATTTTATTGTTTTCTGAAAATAACATGTAATCATTAACAATTTAGAACAAAAATAGTTTTTAAGGCAGATATGGGCAAAAAAAAATATCTGTCACATGACTCTTAGGTTTTTAAATACGTATTATAATATAAAGAAAACATGATACAGATACCTCTGATTGAAGCACTATTAAAGTCATCAGTTTTAATAATTGATTTGCTTTAAAGCTTTAAATAGATCATTTAATCAATATAAACAAATGACAATACCACAGTGAATCAATTAGTTAAGTTAAATTTGTCCGTGAACATAGAAACAAAACTAAATTAAATTATTGCTTGTTTGATAACTAAATGTTCTAAATAACTGTTCAAAAATTTTAGAAAACAAATAAAAAATCACCAAACGTTAATATACAAAATAATAAGCCATACCTTTCTCGCAAATAACGACTTAAATGCGTTTGTTATATTTTCTTATATTGAAGCGCCGACACTAGTTTACAAAAATTAAGTTCGCATAACCAGGAAGATTTGGTAAGTTTAAACTAATGAGCAGGTGCTATATTTCCATTACGCTGTCAATATTTAAACATTATGCTTTTCAAAAGAGATTTTTTTTATTGAATTTGGGAACAAAAGATTGCGGTTATTTTAGAATGCATGTAGCGTGATAATGATCATTTTCATATGCATATTCAATACATTGAAGTTATAAAAGTTTAAGGACTTTTGAAAGTACATATTTCATTTTCCATTCTTATTTATTCAACGTTTCGGCCTTCGGCCTTTTTCAAAAGATAAAGAAATATGATACATTTCAAAGTTGTATTCCAAAACGTGACTAAAATGTAAACGTAGAAAGTTTCTAAATCTCTTGAAAAGGGCCGAAATACGAAACGTTGAGAAAATAAGTCTAAAAGAGTGAAAAGGAAATGTGTATTCTTAATTACGTTAATCCCTGATAAAATGTAATAGATGAACAGGGAACTTTAAAGGAACCGAAGACGACAATATGATAATTTTGCAGGCTCGGTTTGATTGAGCCTGTTCATTGGCAGTAATGGAAATGCATATTACTGCCGACGCCGCCTAGCCCCGGGTTGAGCGCAACTCAATATTTACACCAATAAACAATACAATTTTGATCCATCCCAAATGATGGTATACACAGGGCGGTGAACATGGAACCTTCAATGCGGTATTTTCAGATTAATATCATTTCATGTTCAACGGCGTAAGGTCCCCGTAAGGTAAATTTTACGTTAAGAAATTTTAGTAGGCGAAGTAAATGGGTAATGAGTTCGAAAACAAGTACTAACGCCGAAAAAATACAAATGAAGTTAGATGTCTATAAATGGTTTTTACACCCTCTTTTTATTTAGGGTAATTTACAAGTTGAAAATGAAAGCCAGGTCATAAAAGCATTTCAAAACCTAAGGTTACTATAAGGATATTTTAAATATTGCTGAATGAATTATTCAAGTTCAGGTTCACATTTTCGATGATCAAATAGAAGCCATCTGCAGGCCGCCTTTTGCTGCTTTTTGCAGCGTAAAGGCGATCACTTCAAGTTTGAGAGAAAGAACATAATATATGGGACCATACGCCGCTGAACATGGATTGGTATTGATCTGAACATATCGCATGAAGGTTCCATGTTCACCACCTTTAACCCATCGTCGTTTTTCGATGGATCGTTAATGTCCTATTTGCAAGTGTTATTAATGAGTTGCGCTCAACCTGTGGTTAGGCGGCGTGGACAGTTAAATACATTTCCAATAATGGCCGTGATCTGAGGCTGCAATATTATCGTATTTGTCGGTGACTTTCTGCCTATAGTTTCATTCATACAATTCTTAAATACCTAATACAACTTTCAGTTTTTATTTACCAGAACCTAAAAGAGCATGTAAGCAAGTAAACACTTAACATAAAAGAGCCACCTGCTTACATGGTCTTTTAGAATGGATTAAATATAAGACTGATAAGACTGAATTTTTTATTTTTTTGTGGTTTAGAGGTCATTGGGAAGCAAAATATAGCTTTTTAAGTTTATGATGTTTATTCTCTCTCTCTCTCTATCTCTCTCTCTCTCTCTCTCTCTCTCTCTCTCTCTCTCTCTCTCTCTTTAATTATCATGCTCCGTGAGGTCCACAGTCACTTGTTTTCCAAAAAAGGTGAAATATGCATATCAGGAATAGCCACATTCAGAAAAATCAGCCTCCCCACACAGTTAAGAAGAAGAGAGGGAGAGAGCATGGTTAATAAGATGATCAGTTTCAAAAGAGACACCACTAACAATTAACAAAAATGAGAACCCAAGGGGTTACCGCCTTGGAACGGTCAAATCAAATTGCCACTGGGTCCCCAAAGGTTCTCTTTCGTTAATTGTTTGTGGCGTCCTTTTTAATTGACGTACTTATAACAAGCACGTTCTCTCTCACTCTCTCTTTCCTCTCTTCTTTTTCGCTGCTTGGGGAGGCTGTGTTTTGTGAGTGTGGCGATTCCTGATATGCATATATTTCTTTTTTCAAAATTACACGTGTAATAATGGCCGGCCATTTTAATTTTTTTCTACGATAGAAGATAATTGAACTAAATTAATACAAATTGTATTCAAGGCCTTTATGTTTGCAGTAAACGTGAATAAGAATTGAAACGATTATTATTTAGCAAAACAACGTTTTGTATAAAACATTTATTTTGAGCAATTACGTTTGGCTATACATAACAATTTCAAATATTTTTTCTTCAAGATTTACAACGTAGTCATTTTAAGCAATAGGTAAATTGAATAAATTGTACAATTAGTGCATGTGTCATCTCGAGTTATGTGTTTTGGTGTGAAAAATTATGATTTTTTAAAACCGTTCCTATTTCCAAATAAAAATAGAACCCGTACTTCAAATATTTTTATAAGAGATGGTTACACTGTTAACGTAATTGTTCTAAAACTTTGGCTTTCACTGGCAAAATCAAGCTTATGGATAAAAAATACAAACTGAATATTACCCGAGAAGCTAGTTTTAACCTTGCCCTCAGGGTGATAAATTGATTTGCCACTGACCGTTCTAAGGCGGTACCCCCTCAGGTTCTCCTTTTCGCTAATTGTTTGTGTTTGTTATTTGAAAGAGATCATTTTTAATTAACCAAAATACTCTTTTTTGGGGGGGAGTATCCCGAGATAAAATAATGGGTTAGCCCTAAACGAGAAAACCATGGGCGGAACTACACAGAAAAGAATTTGATAGGTGGTCTGAGAATTTAAATCCTGCATATCAAAGACAACGTCAAAGGCAATATTTAGAAACCTGCATAAACTCCTAAACCCCTGCCATCTTCGTGCAGGCTAAGTCTTAAGTAAAGCGATCAATTCCAAATGGATTTATCACCAAGCATTAATAAGTACAATCTGTCCTGTTGAATATACTCTTATGCGGAGATATTAGAGTAGATGGGAGAGTGGAAGTTAATTCACTATGAAACGGTGAAACATGCATATCCGGAATTGTCACACCCAGAAAAGACAGCCACCCACGCAGCTTAAACAGTATAGAGGAAAAAGAGGAAGCTATGTAAAAGCAATGTAGAAAGCGGTAGTCCAGTTGTATGACGCTCGCTTAGGGATCGAGGGGTCCCGGGTTCGGCTGCTAATTTCTTTGACCAAGAAATGAAGCCATCATTGCTTCTTTCCACCCAGGTGTATAAATGGGTACCTGTGAGGAATATAAGCCGCGTAAATATGTTCCGCGACTGCTTTCAGCGCCGATTGTTAACGGATGACATATCCAGTGATCAGGGGGTAAATGTGAAAGTTGGGCGAATATGTTTCATACATACCAGACTATAAACCCATAACATTTATCACCTCTAAGCAGAAGGACGGGTACTCAATTACCTTACCGAGACCAGAGTCTCTGGAGTTAAATCAACAGGAACATGATAACATGGACAAAAGGAACAGATCGAGCTTATAAGTTCGTTTACAAAATTTCCCGTTAAACCTACATACATCTCAAATCCCTGCCACCGTCGTTCAAACAAAGAGGTAAACAAAACCATCATGTGTTAATGGAATATTCGCCAAACTCGAATATCATGTTGTTAACCTTTCTGTTTTAATTTGCAGATGATTTTTGCGAAAGATGTGGAAAAATTCAGATTTCTTCTTTTTTTAAGTATCAGCTAGTTGACGAAAACGTTTCAGGATAAAGCACCACGAGAATCTGGTTTGAATCCCCAATTGCAAAAGGTTTTGCCACAAACCGTGCCAATGCGGTACACACGGGGTTCTCTATTTGCTAATTAAGGTGTCTTTTCTTAAATATAATAAAAACATGTGCTCGTCTCCCTTTTTGTACTGTGTGGGGGAGGCTGTTTTTTCTGAATATTGCTTATCTTGATATGTTAATTTCAGGTTTTGTAGAGTATGTTAACTTCCAATTTAAGAAAATTAAGTGAGTTGTACAACCCATGATACAAACCATTCTTTTGTCAAACACACTGAATTCATTAACATTTAAAACTTTCTGTTGACAGGCTTGGCAGAAGAAAAGGTTAGCTCAGTTGACATCTTTAACTGACGATTGAGAGTGCAACTACAGTTTTTTTCTCTATCAATAGAGCTTCTCAGTCGTAAACATTCCATGCGTGGCCTTAAAGCTTACTGCTATTTTCATATCTGTCGTGTTCGGTGGCTTTCAAAGTTCCCTTTTAATTTATTTTAATATCACAGTCGCGTTGTTTGTGCTTTGTGGCGGCTGTAAAAAGTCTCCCCGTAAATTCTAACAGTGCTGTTGTCAGTAACGCCCTTTGAAGGTCGGTGAGCACAATACTTATATACTATATACATAGTTCTTTCGAAATTTCTATTGTTTTAATATTTCGGCCAGTTCAAAGGTTTCAATATCCCAGACACTATACTGTAGCTTTGGATATTTGTTCAATCACCCCAAGGATATATTTCCTGCTTTTTAAATTTTGACTTTGATGTTGTCTGTGATATGCAGAATTTATATTCTCAGATCCCCTGTCTAAATTCCATTCCGTTAAGTTCCGCCCATTGTTTTCTCGTTTAAGGCAACCCCATTCTTTTATCTGGGGACCATTCGCCGCTGAACGTGGAATGGTATAAAATACCGCATTGACGGTTCCATGTTCACCGTCACATGCATTCCATTGTTTGGGATATATCAAAATTGTACTGTTTATTGGTGTAAATATTGAGTTACGACCAACCCGGTGCTAGGCGGCGTGGGCAGTAATATGCATTTCAATTATTGTCAATGAACAGGCTCAATCTAACCGAGCCTGCAATATTTTCACATTTGTGTTCGGTGGCTTCAAAGTTCCATTTTCATCTATGTTTACACATATTATAAAACAAACTGTGAAGTTACTTATGAATAAAACTATTAATACTGTTTATTCATGTGAATATTTCAATCAGAAGTTCACATATAAATATGCACCAATTCAATTTCAACGTTTTCCAGTTTACAGCAGTGGACATTCTGAAAGAAGAAAACATATGTTATTCAAAGCAATGACGACATATACGAATGTGTGTTTCGCTATTATACTATATGATACTGTTTCGACAGGGGAGCGAACCCGAACGGCGACAGCGACAAGCCATGCGATGTCAGTTACGCTACCCATTGAGCTTACCGGGGCAACCAAGTTCACCCTCAAAAGAAATTTAGTAATTTTAAGCCCTAATCTTCTCCCAGTACGCACGTTCAAGAGCTCAAAGAATAAATAAGTGATATGAAAGTCCCTACATAAAAAACTAATTCCTTCACCTCCTCCTTGAACTTTTCTCGGGTTAAAAATACACAATGGAAGACTCTCGTATCGCTAATAAGCCATTGACTTCGGTGCAACTAACAACGCGGTAAGTTCGTGAAACATAAACATGTAATAACTATTTTACCTTTGTCGATCCAAGCAAAACGGATGTCTTTGTCTTGGAACCTCATGTTCTCCAATTTCCAAAGGTCCAAAGCTATTTGATCTAGAGGGAGCCCTGTGAGGTCTGCCACACGACCAGTGGCTTATTACAAAATAAACACAAATTTGTTACTTTAAAGATCACATATTTAAACAATAACTTTCTAAGAACCTGTTGGTTCAAGAATGAGGCTTTTGCAATCAAGAACCTGGTTTAAACCCTCCCCTCTTTCTCAGTATCAAATTATTTTGCTAATGACCGCTCGCAGGCGGTAACCCTTTTGTAATTCATCTTTTCATCACACATTCTGTCTTTTCCTTTCTTCCTTTTTTGCAGTCTGGGTAGGCTGTGTCTTCTGGATGTGTCTATATTTAAGTTTTTTATATGATACTGAATACATCGATATCTAGTCTAAAATACCTATAATTCACAGGCTCAAACGGAGCCTGAAATATTTCCATATTAATTTTGTCGGGTACTTGTTTGCAAAGGTCACTTCAGATTTATTAGCAATTCAAGGTTTCTGAATCAATTTCAGTGGTGCCAAATTTTAAACATATTAAATACTTTGTAGCCGGTGGGCCGGGAAGATTCGTTAAGATTCATGGAGGTTAGTTTACACTGTCCCGGTATACAGTCCCATTGCGTATCGGTTTGGACAACGGGACCAACCGGGACCACAACCGTTGCAACGCCGGGAAGAACCGCATTTTATCAGAATGAATTAATTTTAAATATAATAAAATTATGGTTTGAATACGGCTTTAGTAGTTAAATTGGCGCCCACTGGCTTTTAATTTGTTAGTTTTGTGATAATATTTATTTCAACTGACAACATTGTCTCATGTAAATGTTCATCTCGTTAAAAGAGCGCCGATCGCTGCCACAACACTTCAATCAATTTTCTATTATCCAGGCCCTTTTATTGGGAACAGTTTTTGTCTAGTAAGCTTAACGTGTTTACTCACCGTCCGATGATACACGATCTGCGGTGACAATTAGGTCGAGGTAATTATATGTACAGTTTCCAAATTCAGTAGGCTCTTCGCAAATATCCCACCACATGTAAGACAGAGCCTCCTGACTATAGAACGTAATAGTTTCGTTGTCCGAACCAGGAACTGAAACACACCATTTTCAAGACGTTATTAAGTCTTTGGTAAAGATGAATTATTATTGGGAATATAATATTGTCCGTCAACCGAAACTTACCACTATAGAAATACTGCCAGCTGTAAGTGAATGGTAAAATGGTAATCTTCATATGAATTTGAAGTTTTACCTAAGACGGAATTTGAAACAATCATGATAGTAATTGTTTCAAATTACGTCATAGATAACACTTCAAAGGTCAAGATCAGGGACACACTTCCACTGTTTGTCTTAATTTAGTCTATTTCCGATTTTCGAGAAATTTCCTGACTGCCAACTGCTAAAACATTCTCAAACGTTGTACAGTTAAACTATGGTATCTTTAAAGAAATCATTTAAAAAATTAAATTTCTTAGTTAATTAAATTTTCCAAATGGCTGTTATGCAATTTTGTTCTTTTGTTTTTATTGTTTCTATCAAATATTGAGCTTTTAAATTTTGGCAGCAGAAAATGCCTGACAACACAGTTAAGGTTACCCATAATTGCAAGAATGTAACAGTGTTTCTTTTCCATACCGAATGGTTTCAATTTTACAGTAAAGGCTATGGTAAAAGTGGTCACTTTGTATTCACGGCCATTATATTAACATGTCTTATTGAAATCGCGCAAGACAGATATTTATAGCATGAAGTATCGTATACAATACTGTCACATGACTGTCATATGATCCCTCCAGTCGAACTTAAAATCTGAAAACAGAGGTTGTTTGTTAACATATTTTAACTATTTTATCGCGAGTATGGTACTGCTAGGAAATTACGACATGTTCATTAAGTCCAAGTCCAGTGTTGCTGATCAGGGTAAGTTTCTTCAAGTCCTACTCAATATATTTACCTAATTCAAATGAAAATTAACTTACTTTTAACAGTAACATTATGTTTGCTATAAAACATATACATAACTAACAGAAATGAAAAAGTTTAATTTATTTTTCTGTGGCATTATTAATTATGCGTTACTTTACAAAGTTTTGATGCCGTTACTGAAGATTCCAACGCAATTTCAAAACGATATATCTAAGCTCATTAAATTTTGAACCAATGCATATGTTTCATAATTATGTTTTCAATGAACCCGGACAGTTTGGACTATATGGAGTTACTTAAGCAACATACTTTGAAAATTTCGAGTTAAAAACATCAAATAAACCACATCGAAGAAGTCGAGTCCATGCTATTGGCTATATTTTTTTATTCCCATCGAACCCTTTCCACCGACAATGAATGCGTTTAATGGGAACAGAATATATGGCGCCCTTACATTTTATGAACAGACATTAAGAATAACTTTCTTACGTGATTTAGTTGTAGCTCTTCCGCAATCATCGGTGGTCAGTAAAAGCGTTACATTAAATTCCTCACATTGCTTCGAGTCCATATTGCTATTAATAATTATCAAAAAGTGGGCATCACGTGAGCAAACATAATCTCTAAACATCAAAAATCATAAGTACTATAAGTCATGGTAATCGTAGGGAAGGTTCATTATTATAGCGTAATATGCCCGCTATAGCTTGCAAAAATAATTTTTTCCGGAAATATATTACTTGCCACCTCTTTCTTGTTATTCTGATCATTAAAGCACAAGTGTAAACTGCAATTTTATCGAAACTCGCACAAGTGAAAGATTCTTATATCTGTTTTTCATAATGAGAAATAAGTCCATTTAAATTTATTTATAATATAAATAAAAACTGTCATATTTGTAGTGTTGGGGGTCAATGTTTCTTTTTCTTATTGAATGTTACGTAACATTTCAAAAATGACTATGGTGCGACAACTCATTTGTAGTTTAAAAGAAGACGCAGTCAATGCTATATACTCAACCATCTTAAATATGAACACGCACTAGCAAACTCCTTGTCTGAGGTACACATCTTTGCCTTGTGGAATGAATCTGTATGCACACTTTCCAAACGTGTCCTCGGCAACTTTTTCGTAAGTATAAATTTCGATCCAGTCGACAAGATGGTCTAACTGAAAATAAACGGCAAATCGCAGATGGTGATTAATACAAAATATTGATATTGTTAAACAAAGGTCTTATCAAGAATATAAAATCAGGGCTGTAACTATACGTATTTTGCAGATTGAAAGCTTAACACTTATCATATCTCTACCACTCTCTTACACTATCTGCTCATTACATTCACATCTGTTATAGGCTGGAACTACTTTCAACTCGGTATACTTTACCTCAAAAAGTAGTTCACCAATATCATTTACAATAGCTTGGGTTTCTGTGATTTTAATGAAAGATAGTGAAGATTTCTGTCTTTTGTTGTATGTCAAGATTTCAAGTTCATAACTATGACTGTATAAAATAAGGCTGTCGAGTTTGGTAAAAAATCTTGACAGTGAGTCTTTCGCAGAGATGTAAAGTGAGTGTAAGGAACGACAACTATGTGAAGAAGATAAAGTGAGTGTAGGGAACGACAACTCTGTGAATGATATTGTACCTCTACATGTAGCGATAGGGAGATTGTTTTCTGAGTGTTGCATTTCCTGATATGTATATTTCATTTTTTCTGACTTCCGCAAATAGTTATTTTACTTGTGCTTCTTTTAAAAAACAAGCATTGACATATTTAGTGATTTAAAAAAAGAATATTTGAACCAAATGATATTTTCTATGTTAAGTTTTGCAAATTGTTAATAGTTTTTAAAAGACTGTTGCACTGCACGTTTTAACGTGCCTATTTCTTAGAGAATTTGCTGGCGGTTAAAGGCTATTAAAAATAATAAACTGTATGCGTCAACTACGTGCAGGTTTGTTGATTTCTCGTCCACAGTCTTCAACAGTGAAATATGCATATTTGGAATTGTCAGATTCAGAAGACACAGCCTCCCCACACAACCAAGAAGAAGAGAAAGACTAAAAATAGCAAACACAAACCACACGTCTAGCGTTGTTCAATGACACCAAGTCTGGATCAGGATTGAACAGTGGACAGTCATTGTACGTAAGCGGTGCCGGACATGAACCTGAATTAATAAGATACGAAATGTTAACAAACAACCAGAACACTTTCTATACTACTTAAAGTGAAAACGTTATCATTGAAATCTGTTAAATATCCTTTCCGTGTCCGACCGTGTTTTCCGGACGGACGTCCGTAACGTATTTAAACGTGACAAAATTTTGACTTCTCAAAACCCGACCCTGTTATACTGGAAGACGCCCGAAACGTATTTAAACGTATGCTTTTTTCACCATTTTAAAACTTATAACGTAAATCTGCGTATGTTTTAATACCCGTTGATTAGCGTATGTTTGAATAAAGCATCTACGCTTTTGTCCGTTACAGGTATTCTACCTTTTAAAGAAATTCGGAATTTTCAACATGGTAAGAAACCCGATTTAATAACAGTTACTGTAAAACACGTTATCCAACGTTACGGTCTTTCTTCTGTAAAAAAGGTGGAATATGCATATCAAGAATAGCGCGTTAAAATCCCGAATCTCAACGCTCTTTTACGTAATGGGTGAAAAATTCGGTTTATCGCTGGAAGACTGTAACGGAAAATTCCGTAAATCAATTGTTCTAACTAACAGTTATTAATTTTTATGCCATTGCAAAAAATGTCATGTAAGTAATAACTAGGTAGATATAGGTATTTTCTAACATAATGGATAAATGTTTTGGAGCCACTTTTTTATTTTGACAATAAAAGTTAAAGAAACAGCAACACTGTAATAAGATTTTTTTCTTAAAATTTGACTTTTTAAAATCACTAATTTTCTTATCAGATTACTACAACTGATCTTTTATATGCATAGTGTTCTGTTTATAAAGAAATATTACCTGCCGAACCGGTTCCTGAAACAGAAAACAAAACTATTTTCGGCTCATGAAGACTTTATTGCATTTTAGAAGACAATGTTTTATTATTAAAATGGTTCAGCAGTAAAAGTAAGAACCAGTAAATTATTACAAAATATTGTCACAGCTGAAATATTTTTCTCTACTAAAATTTATAGGGCGTTATTTTCAACTTAAGACTCCATGTTCTTTTAACAAGTTGTATTTTAGTACTTGTAACATGATTTATAAGAAATCATCAAATAGAAATGAAAAGTGTTGGTTTTTTTAATGTAATGTCAGTTTTTATTTCTCTCATCAATGAAAAAACTGACATTCTCACTCTTTCTCTCAGTTTTGCTATTCAGTTGGTGGAAGTAATTACTGATCTCTCCATAACCAACATATATCCTTTGATTTTTTATTTAATTATTATACGATAAGTGGTAGAAATTACGTGTAAGTGTAATTTTCTTCCTTTACCTGCGAGTTGATACATGTAATGCCAGCGATTAAATGATACATTATGTAATACATGTACATTTCATTAAACAGTTAAAATAATATAAAAAGTAAAGAATGAACAATTAGCAGTTCAACAAAATTACGTTATTAATAAAAATGTATTACCGTCAAACAGGAACCCTGAAAAAGAAACAACAACCTTCTTAGTTTTCTCTAGATTTGTATGTTCGTGTAAAATTAAAAGAGATAGCATAATCAGACTATATTTTAATACTTTCCGGCATGAATAAGAATCTTCTTTAAATAAACACACCTCATGATTCCTCTCATCAACGTCTGTTTTTGGTGGTAATTTGTCAATCGGTCAATAAAATTCAAATGCAATGCATATAATAATAAATTAAATGCCAAAATAGTGACGATATTTGATTTTGTTATTGCTATTAGCCTATATCTTTATATCAAATGATTGATATGGGACTTAATAGATGCCCCTGCAATGTCCTACATCATTTCAAACACGTACCAATTTACTTCCAAAACTATTTCAGTTGTGTCTCTTTTAGCTTAGACTGTACTAGAAGGTTTTTAGCTTAGAATATATTAGAAAGTTTCTTGCAATTGCACTTTCTTGAAGATTTCTTAACCCATCACCATGACCAATTTTATTTCCAACGTGTTCCTAATCTCGTTCCAAAAATGTCTACAGTTTCATACATTATTGCTAATTATGGTTTAACATTTGGATACGTCTTTGGTGATTAATTATCAAATAATAAAAGTCCAAAATTTATAAATGTTCCCTAGAATGACCTTTCACATTTCCAACATTAACAATAATTTATCGATGGGTTGGAGTTATTTCACCAAGAAAACTTGTACTTGTCATATGAGAACCTGTTTGGCAAATGTGACGTTGGTGCACCCTGTGACGTGGTTTTAAGCACAAGTGGCAAATTGGTATGCCACTGACACGGGACAGTTCCAGGGCGGTTACCCCAAAGGTTCTCTCTATAGTACATTGTTTATGGTACACGTATCTTATTTGATCTTCCTATAAACATACGCTCTCTTTTCCTCTCTACTTTTGGCTGTTTTGGTAGGCTGTGTTATCGGTTTGTTGCTTTTCCTGATATGCATATTTCATTTTTCAAAAACAATATTTTGACATAGATTGCGTCGTGCATTTACTTATAATATATTAATAAATTTAGGGCTTCACTTAATAGATTATATAATTGTTCACCGCCATAATGCTAACAGATTTTCTTACCGTTCAAAATATAAAATATAATGTTAAAGTGTTCTCCCATTTCAACTTAAATTATATGGTAAATTAAGGAATAGTCTATAAACTTCACATTAATTTTCTTCTTCATCAATGACTTTTTAAAGTATTCCTGTTTTCACTGGATGTTGGGAAATAATTGTTAAAGGGAAAAAATTATTAAACTTAATTTTATCGAAAGATTATTATTTCTATTTTGTAATAATTCTATTTTTTTTCCAACGATATGATCTAAATAGTTCAGCATGCTGTCTGCTCTTGCATCTCTTGTTTATAGCAAAGTTTTGACAGATACTGTCTGTAGGTAAAAAAGCTCTTGCTTCACTGGCTAGTGGATGAAAATAAAACAAAGCCGATTTCAAAACCCTATATTTTTTCCATTTTGGACTCCTGTAAGGTCCACGTTTGTAGACTATCAGTATATACAAGTAGTATATTGTCACTTGATAAGAAAACTGATGTGGGATAGAAGATCTGTGTGGCCTTCGTGTCATTCCAGTGAGCGATGTAAGAGTCAATACATTCACATATCAACTCTGTGTAAAAGTTTTGTATTAATAATACACCTTTGTAAAAATCAAACTTTTGTATTACATTACTGTCTTATAGTAAATAAAAACTATACTCTAGATATCAAGATATTTTCGTGTTAAACAAAAAAAAATGTAAAGGTTTTCTAGTAGCTGTAAATCTAAGGCGTCGTTTTCATTAAATTTTAGGGGATTAAGCCAATAATAACCAAAATACTCCTTATTTTTTAAAAAAGTGAACTATGCATATCAGGAATCGCCACACGCACAAAACAAAGCCTCCCCACGCACACTCTCTTACACTACACGCCCGGTAAACATTCGCTCCACAACCAAAAAGAGAACATAACAAAATGAGCGAAAGCCACTTCCGGGATTGAGCGAAAGCGCTGATTTGTCGACAAAAAAGTGAGTATGGCCAACATTTTTTCTCTTTATAAGACAGACAGACGAAGTTTTGAAAAATCGGGCAATGTAGTGCCGTGTACGGATGATGAAGCTTCACGGAAAACACTTATACATATTTCAAACATGTAAATTGTTCTGGCTAGAACTGTTTTCCCAGCGAACAATTATGCATGTTTCTTAACAAACTTGTCATTTTGACTTTATTTTGTTCTATGCTTGCTTTTAGAAATTATTTCTACGCATCGGGTAAATCGAATACCGGTCGCTAGTGACTGCTGTACAGATTTCTGATGGTGTAACGTCTCTTTTAACGATTATGCTTATTTTTCAAGAGGTGTGTCAGCGAAAGAGCTAGTTGTGGAGCGAAATCATAGGAGGCAGAGCGAAAACATAACTTCATACTCTATGTCATTGAATCGTTTTAACTTGTTCCTTGTTCTGCGCAATATACAAGCTATCGTTTGGGATTGATTAAAAGAAAAGTTAATTTGTGTGCATAATGAGTTTTACTTACTAGTAGCATAGGGCTAGGCGGAGTGGGCATTTATATGCATTCCTGGCTCTGTCCATAAATAGGCTTACCTAAACCGAGTATGCAATATTTTTACAACTGTTTCATATGTTCATGTTCACATATTTTAATGAATTTATTTTAAACGATGTCGATGCAAAAATATTTTAGTTTTGTGTGGTCTGTTTTGTTTCTTTCAGTCGGAAGCCTATTAAAGGATGCAAGAGAAAATGCTGTTTCATATCCTCAAAGAAGAAGAAAAACAGATTTCTTCATCATTTAAAGAACTAAGACAGAATAGCAATGTGTTTAAAATAAAAAGATTATAAAAATATTCTACAGAAATGCTTTTGTTATCGTTTCTCATTGATCACAAATACAAGATCAAATTTATATATTAAAGATTATATTTGATCGACAAACTCCGGATATACTTAAAAGTAAGTAAGTATATTTTTATCAAAGTGACATTTAAACACGGGATTTATATAAACAATTACAATTATCACTATAAAGTATACCTGGCTCCTTTAAAGCATATAATGAAAACGAATATGGTATCTATTTGAAGTGTAAACATTTTATTTATAGAAAAACGTTCATATCTGTATGATCAGATATTATTTCCAGACACATACACATATATTATTTCTAAAAACTGTAGACTAAATAGATATAAAATACCGTGTTATGATGGAAACATGATTAGTAAACGGCGGGCTTTGTCACTGTGAAACCCCCTAAATTCAGAAGACTAATTTTCAGATAAAAAAGACAACTTAACCTCCACCTTTGCTTTTATTACAAAAAAATTAATTTAATATATATTGATATTTACTAGCTTTATATGATACGATGGTGATATTTAATTTACTTGCGTAAAATGACAGAAATAGATATGTTCCGATATGATAAAACAGTTTTTCCTTATTAGGCAAAGACGAACGGAATAGCAGTATTTATGTATCCCAGGAAAATGCGAGAAATCTTAAATTGTCATGAGCTGGTGCTTTTCGTTTACTCATCTAAATCCTAAGCTAAATAAATGTGAGTGCGATGAAAAAAAGAAAAGGAAACTCCTTCTCGTTGCAACATTGTTTCACATAATTGGACATTAAGTTCAAATATTGAAATGTCTCGGAGCTGTAACACAGTATATGAAATATCAACGTGTGTACTGAATACGTTAATAATAACAACCAGGTATGGTGGTGGCTGGTGTTATGTTTTCGCTCTGCCTCCTGTGCTTCGCTCCACAACAAGCTCTTTCGCTCCTACACTTCTTGAAAAAATGAACATTAATCGTTTAAAGAGGTATAACACCATCCGAAATCCTTAGAGCAGTCACTAGTGACCGGTATTCGACTGACACGCAACCCAGAAACAATTTCTATAAGCAATCAAAGAACAAAATTAATTCGAAGTGACAAGTTTGTTAAGAAACATGCATCATTGTTCTCTGGGAAAAAAGTTCTAGCCGGCACAATTTACATGTTTAAAATATGTAACCGTGTTTTCCGTGAAGCTTCATCATCCTAACACGGCACTACATTCCCCGATTTTTAAAAAAGTTTGTCTTTCTGCCTTATAAAGAGAAAAAATGTTTGTCAAACTCACTTTTTGTCTGCTTTCGCTCAATCCCGGAAGTGGCTTTCGCTAATTTTGTTATGTTCTCTTTTTGGTTGTGGAGCGAATGTTTACCGGGCGTGCACTATAAGCAAATTACATTTACCTCTGTTATAGGCTGGGACTACTACAACTACTTTTACTTTAACTCAAAGAAATAATTCACCAATTACATTTACTGTCTTTTTTTTGTCTGTGACAAAGCATGGCGGAAGGCGCAATACCTTTAAGTCATATTTTTGTAATAAAACCCTTTACAATACCAAGGTGGTGGAACAGAATTGTTCCCCATTGGTTTTAAATATGATATTTTTCCGGGGCACATCTCAGGAGCCATTGGAAATATTGTCTCTGGTTTTGTTGGTGGAAAGCTGGTGTCCATGAAAAATGTAGATCGCAGGACCCAAAACTATACATACAGTACCTTAAGTAATTACTTAGTACATGTATTTACAATATCAATGTCCCCAGTTTCTTACATATGTTTTTGTGTACGGAGTTTACTTCAGAAACGAATTGAGATGCTTAATTATTGATTGGTTGATAGCTGATAGTGAGAAGAAGTGTGGATCACAAGAATCATAACTCTGCGTTGCTATTTTCAGAATTATTTTCCCTTTAATTTGCTCATAAAATGTTCGTCCTGAGTATAAATCAGAAAGTATATGAGACAGTGACTCCACTTTTGCTTGGTTTATAGCTGTGTTGAACCGAAATTTTCACACAAACGAATTCGTCACACGTGTGAAAAATTCGTACGAATTCCTCACATACGTGTGAAAATTCCGTACGAAATTTTCACATATTTGTGAAAATTTCGTATGGAACCTTATACCCCCCTTAAACAGGTACGAAATTTTCACATGACAAAAAAAAGTAGAAAAATCATTTGACAAAATATTGTCCAACGGAAAATTCACATATTCTTTTTTGAACAAAGGTACGTATATCAGAGGATCTATCAAAAACACGCACGCACCCGCCCAATGAAAATCACTAGGATCTTTTTGCGTATCAGGAGAATTTCTTCAGGATGTTTTTATTCAGTAATAAATCTGAGTTATTCCTCTTATAGCCCAAACAATGAAGATACGATAGCGTCATGACGAGTGCCTTGTTATCGGAGGAACGCAAGGTCGAGTACTACCGGCGGCAGTGCACGCTGCCTAGAGTAGAAGGTAAGAGCGCTGGCGCCAGTGCACGCTGCCTAGAGTAGAAGGTAAGAGCGCTGGCGCCAGTGCACGCTGCCTAGAGTAGAATGTAAGAGCACCGCCGGCGGCAGTGCACGCTGCCTAGAGTAAAAGGTAAGAGCACTACCGGCGGCAGTGCACGCTGCCAAAAGTAGAATGTTCGAACATCACCTGTGGCAGTGCACGCTGCCAAGAGTTGAAGGAACGAGCACCAACGGCGACAGTGCACGCTGCCTAGAGTAGAATGTACAAACACCACCGTCGGCACGCTGCCTGATAATTTCGAAGTTATTTGACTATTTCATTAACGTTAGTCAACGCTGACGTCAACGAACGGGTGATCGTAATAAATTACTTGTATTTATGTGTTGTGATATAGAAGTCATTTGTGAACTTTCAAATGAAAATTTTTAGCAGTTTCAGAGATATGACTTCATTCCAAAAACTTCAAAACCTAGGTTTAAGATTTTACTGAGTACATTAAGGGGAATAATTCTGTTAAAATCCAACCAAAAGTTTTGGGACTTAGTAATCTTACATAATCATTGATAATGACCAAGGAGCCATGTGTGAACTTTCAATTGAATTTCTTCAATAGTTTCAGAGATATGACTAAATTCCAAAAACTTTAATCTAGGTTAAGGTTTTTTCTTGCACGACAAAGACGACGACAACGACGACAACGAGGGGGCTATGACAAAACCTCGACTACTTCTTCGAAACAGCCGAGCTAAAGATGATTTGAAACACAGATAATTTAAAGACATGCTAATTTTACAAATCACAAATAGACGGAACCAGCGCATGAAAATCCGATACGAAATTCGGAAAATGTCGCAATGTCGTATCGCATTGCCGTGCGTCGCCCAGCGCACGACATGTAATAACGCGATACGATATTGCTTAGTTGCAATACAACATCGTCACTTTACGATACAACACGCAACATTGCGATTCGTCGCGTGACGTTTGCTTGACGAAAATTAAGATTACGTCAAGATTACATTCTTAAAAGTTCTCATTTTACAAAATTATATTGCATCTACCTATGATTGAACTAGGAAAATATCTATACTGACTTCCTATATAATGCAATACGACTTATAGGTCCTTTATTGTTGCATCTTGTTTAAATTATGCTTTCCCGAGCAAAGGAGCAATTCCATGCATCAAAAATGCACGATACCGAGGAGCTAGAGATATTTTCAAATGCTGAGAAATCATGTAAATCCATAAGAGCTAACAGTAATAATTATAGTTTTCAGAATTTAACTTCATAACATAGTCATGTGTGCAAGACGTAGGAATGTGTCACATAATTATGTGAAAAATTCGTTGATACCTAGTGGTGGTTAGAAAATAAGCCTCGAAATTTTCACAGCACATTTTTGGCCATTTTCGTACGAAATTTACACACGTATGTGAAGAACTCGTACGAATTTTTCACACGTGTGACGATTTCGTTTGTGTGAAAATTTCGGTTCAACATAGCTGGCGGTCAGGAAAGAGCCCAAGAATAATAACTGTATTTTGCTATGTAGAGATTACAGATACTGACTTCATAGCTGCATGGTGGTCTGGAAAAGTGCAGAACGCATCAACCATACCTCTTTGATGGACAGAGCAGAACTATATCCTTAACTATTTAATGAGCTGGATTTGATCTTAATACTGTAATTTTAACTTTCCTGACCTTTTCTTCGACGCTTTTTCTCTTTTTATAAAGACAAAACGGGGCGCGGGGTTGGCCATATAGGACATGGCAGAGATTTAATTAAAAAAAATGAAATATGCATATCAGGAATGGCCACATCTAGCATACACAGCCTCCCCACTCAGCCAAAAAGTAGAGAGGAAAAGAGAGCATGGTATTAAAATAATCAGTTTCAAAGTGGACGCCACAAACAAATAACGAAAGTGAGAACCAGAGGGATTACCGCCTTGGAACGGTCAGTGGCAAAACAAATTGCCACTGGGGGTTTAAACCAGGTTCTAGGGTGCACCAACCTCACACTTGCCCCAACAGGTTCTCGTATCACAAAACAAGTACAAATTGTCTTGGTGAAATAACTCCAACCCACCCATCAGCTCAACAATGTTGCATGCAAAAGCATACAAACATATAAACATAAGAATTTAATAGCATTGCAAAGCCAAAGGGCGGGTACTCAATGATCTTACCGAGACCAGAGCACCTGGAGTAAAATCAGCAAGAACACGATGAAAGGGATAAAAGAAACAAATCGAGCTTCTAGGTTCTTTTAAGAAAAGATTTCCCCATACACCTTCATAAACTCTTAAACCCCTGCCACCGTCGTGCAACCAAAGAGGTAAGCATAATGATCAACTGTAGATGGGTTAATCACCAGGCCTGCAGAGCGCTGTAAAATATCACGCTGGTAACCTTTCTTTTTAAATTTACAGATGGTTTTTACGAAAAACTGGGAGAAATTAACATCGCCTTTTATCTTCTTAAGTTTATAAATTAAATCTCCATAAAAAAAACTGGCTGTGAAATTCCTTGTTGCAATAGTGATTTTAAACTGCACCTGTATTTATGAATTAGATCTGGATATCGGCGATAAAACTTGCAAAAGGTTTTCCTTAATTTGTGATACCGATAACCTTGTTTTAAAAGTTTTTCTGTAATGCAAAGATTACGTTCATTGAAATCATTCACATCGTTGCAAGCTTTTGAAAAGCGAACAAGCTGTGAGATATAAACCCCGTAAGATGTTGCACGAGGAACATCGCCGTCTAAAAACGGATAATTTACTATATTAAAATTAAAATCATCTCTTTTATCATAAATTTTAGTAGTGACATAACCATGTTCAATGGACAGAATTAAATCAAGGAAGTTTGCCTGCGTTTCTGAAGTGTTCGCTTTATTAAGCTGTAGTTCTTTAGGATAAATCTTAAAACGATAAAACAATATTTTGATTTTATGAGTGAAAAGAAAATGATATGATATGCGGCAGTTTTAATTTCAATGACTGTCAGGCATACAAACATAATACTAAACAACCTGATACCAATAATAAACACACTAAAAAGTGAAAACACAGTTTCCAGTCCAGAAAAGAAATTCTGTCTGTTTGTTCCTATCATTGAGATATCAACTATAGTAGGAGGCTAATAAATCTCTCACTTGACCATTGTTTATGGTAAAATTATCTGATACGCACACTACTACATTAATTTGTAGAACTACTCAGCCATTAATTTCTGCGGTCCACATTTTGCAGTTTACAAGTTCCTGTTTAATGTATATCGACAATATCGCCAGAGAAAGTCACGTGGTCTTATCTAGGTAAACAGCTTAACAGGCTGGAAACTCTCGCTGTGTTTACTTGCACTTGAAATACACAGGTCAAGCCAGTAGTTGTTAACATAACTGGGAAATAATGGTGTTTTATTGTTGTGTGCCGCAATGCAAAGGGTCAGGTTTTGAAGAAGGTGTATCAATGCATCAATTTCCAAGAGATTTAAAACAAAAGGAGGTAAGAACTATTTATTTATTCCTTTTATAAATGTATAGAAGTTTAAAGGCACCTTACATGAATGCATAAAATAATGTGTTATATCTCAATGCAAATTACTTCGTCAAATCCGTATTTTAACAATTTGTTTGTGTGCATTTAAGAAGTTATTTCAAGTATTTGAATTTTAAATTCCAGGTTTGGAAGGAGAGAATACGCAGATCAGACGACTTTGTCATAACACAATCCACTAGAATATGCAGCAAACATTTTAAGAAAGGCGACTTTCATTACTATGATACGCCTAGAAGAGTCCTTCTTCCAAGTGCAGTTCCATCAACATTTGCCTGGAATAAAACACCGACAAGGAAGTCTCCCAAAACGAGGCGAATTGACGATAGTGAAGACACGGACACTGCATCAGAGAATGAGGAACGAACAGATGAAGGTTTTCTATGGTTTTTTTTATTCTAGCATCTTACAAAAAACACTGTACTGGGTCCCGATTTCTAAGTTGCCTGTCAGTTGTAGCCTTTGCAAAAGTTAACTTCATCACTGGTTCTGGTTCAATTTTATCCCCCCCCCCCCCCCAAAAAAAAAAAAAATCTGTACAAGACATATCTGCTGGTATTTCCGAGATTTTCTTGCTGACCCAGTGGTTAGCTGAGTACAGGAGGGCAATCAGATGGTTACACACACCACCGGGCCTGTGAATATGAGTAAATATGTTGTTTCAAATAAAGACATGCATCAGAATATAATAAGATTTATTCATTAGATAATGTCTTTGATTTTTTATCTTATATTGACACTATGTATTTTATTTTAAATTCACTTATTATTAAACACTCTATCAAAGATAAGAATATGCATGTGCTTACATACCCTGCAATACAGCTGCATTGTCCACTGATGACCGCTGCATCAGACAATTTAATAGCTGTCGACAATTCATGTGGTTTCTCATTTCTTCTTTGAATTCTCCAACACTTTGCAAACGCACGTTCTCACGTCACACGTGAACACATATTCAAAATTGAAAAAATAAGATGTAATAAATCTCTAAAATTGAACACTTTTCCTGCAAGAAGTATTGACCAGTTGAACATTTTAAAAGAAGAAACCGTATGCAGTGAAACAATTCTTAGTTTTAATTCCAAACTGGACAAAGAATGGGCGTATAAAAGGTTTAACACAGAAAGTATTTATGAACCGGGCATAGTTAATAAATTTATAGGGGAAGTACACAAGTCATCGACTTTTTGAAGACTCCGAAGATTCAAGGTATTCAAGGTATAATGTGAAACCTGTCAGTTGTTTTACAAACAAATGCTTCGTGTATGTAACTTTCCACAAAGAAATTATACCCTTTATTGAAAGCTCTATTTTTTCCATTTTGTTTTATGTAGTCAACAAATTGAATTATACAGAATGACTTGGGAATCCCATTTAATGTTTTTGTCCACTCTATTGAACTTGAAGATGCCATTCTAACTTTAGTTTAAAACAAAACAGCAGAGAATAAATGCACTGAACATATGTTATAAATTAATGTTCATGCGCTAATGGTTTATTTATTATTCTCCCTATCTTGGCTTATCAGAACTAATTACACGCAAAACCCTCTGGTGAAAGCTGATCAATGTATTGCTATTTGTAAACACATAAGCTGCTGCGAGATAACCTGATTCCCTAGAACAGACCACGTGATCGCTTGTTGATACGGTCAATAGTAAGTTACTCGGATAACTTAATAGTCACGTGACAGTCAAGTTAATTCAACTATGATTTACCATCGAATATTTTTACAAATTAAATATCGTCATGTTTACTTGATAAGTATTGATCACTGAAAATTGTTAAATTCCTCCATGTCGGCCAAGTTCATCATTAAATATATACACAGAGTATCATGTGACAGTCTTCTTAACTATAATCAGTTATAACATGGAATAGTGATATTTACACCAGAATGCTAATATATATTATATTTTACCATTATTTGATATCTTTTTATGGAACATGGTATACGTATTTATTAGTCCGTTGTTTATTATAAGGAGTTATAGTATGAGTAGATAAAACAGGCGATGGCATTGTTTTGATGATGGTAACGTTTAAAATTAAAAGGTATACTGGTAAATTAAGCGAAGCAAAACAGGAGGTCTTTTGTTTTTTATTAGCGTACAGAAGACGAACCACGGAAAATAATACATGTACAAATTATTGAATCTCAATTATTATACTGATTCAAGAAGGCATTACTTCGAATTTGTAAAAAGAAATCATGCCAAGACTTAGTTCAGCTCATTATGTAGATTTTATCATTCTATAGTTGCAGTTCTCATACACCAACAAATCATGATAAACAATTATCTGGACATTGAAACATCACGAATACCTGATAAGATCAAGTGGTTAGGGTTAAAATAACATCTCACTCAGAGAGAATAACAGTGTTGCTCAAAATATCACTCACAGTCCAGAGAAGTTTTTTCTCCAGTTCGTTCGAAAATGAACAAACTGACTGAGTAACATCCAAATCCCTGATCAAGGAGTTCTCTATATAAGTAATTTTAGTGATTGTGTTTTTTAATAACACACTTTAATTTCTAGATAAAAACCTTGAAGTTTTGGCCAACATTTCAACTTATCAGAAACTGATTCTGAAACAAAGACAACATATATTTTCATTTGATGATAAAAGCTTCGTTCCTGTCTGAGTTCGAAGTTAAGAGCTTATTTCCTTTATATGCGTTCAATCTAAACATTACGTGTGTTTGAAAACACCGTGTATTGTCAGTTAGCCACACGGAAAATTCAAAAAGGTTTAAACTTTTTCAGAAAGAAAAGCCTGCAATGGCATATTGATACAAATCATACTTAATGTCGAGGAATGGATGGAAACGTTTATCGTGTTATGATTTTGTAGTTGCTATAATGATTTCAGCCATAACAAATTAAAACATTAAACGACAAATGTGTTTCTGTCAGTTCAAATCAGTCCATCATAGATGCTAAGATCACCATGGTTAACAAATGCAGCGAAACCCTCTATACCAGACACCTAAGGGACTGAGAGAAAGTGTCCTTAATAGCGGATTGTCCTTAATTGTGGGTTTAAATCAAGAAGAGAACATGTGTGTTCTTTAAAAAATCGCCCATAATACCAGGGTGCCCGTAATATCGAGTGTCCATAATGAGGGGTTTTCAATACTATACTTAACGACGGCATTTGCTAAAATATGGAGTGGAGTGTTGGAGTGGAGTTGTGGAGTGGAGTATGGAGTGCAGTTTGGAGTCAGATTTTGGAGTCAAAAATTGGAGTCAAAAATTGGAGTCAAATTTTAAACATTTGTAATTACAAGATTTCAAGAGTCATTGTTGATTCCATTACTTTTATTAGGTTGTCGGAAAAAAGAAAGTGTATAATTAATAATAAATTTTTGCAGAATTAAGATTTCGATCTAGACTGTAAAATTTTGGTACAAGAAAGTAAATTTCTTTTTTTATGAAAACAAAAATGTATAAAATGGCTTTCTCGTGGAATCTTAAGGCACTGTCTTTGAATTAATATTTTTTTCCGAAAATATCTTTTATAAAATTTACAGCCTTCAAGCACATATTATAATTTTATTTCACAATCAAGTAGGTGCCCCAAAACATTAATTCACAAGTAAATGTAAACAAGAAAATTACTACAGAACATAAAAAATAGTTTGATACTCCTGAGTGGTGGTACTGATTTACTCGTCTCGAGTTCTCTACAAATAACTTGTTTTAGATCAGTTCCAAAGTCTCAAGAGCCAGTTTTCTATACAAAAATTATTTCCAGACTCTGTACAAAGATAGTAGAACTCTTATCTAACCTCCATACCAGATAAAATAATTTAACGCTCAAGTTATCATATACTTCAAAAATTTTATAAGGTGACTCCAAAATTCAACTCCAAAATTTGACTCCAAAATCTCACTCCAATTTTCGACTCCAAAGTCACTCCAAAATCTGACTCCAAACTTCACTCCAGACTCCACTCCAACACTCCACTCCGACACTCCACTCCATATTTTAGCAAATGCCCTTAACGACTTGACAATGTTGGCGCTGATCATTACTGCTAAATATTTAACATCAGGATGAAAAATTTGTAAAACTGTTTTACATACTTTAACCATGGTCTTATATTTGAACCTCAAGGGCGGCTTACTAATGAGGTAGGAATACGTGCAGTAAATGTCCAAGCTTTCAGCTTTTGAAGAATGTCAACATCCGATGTAAATCTACTCTCAATAATTCGACTGCAAGCACAGACCCATTATCATAATGACTTTTTATAGATGTCTGTCCTTTACTTAAGTGGGCAGGGTACACTTTCGCCCTTTGGTCCCGGTCGATTTTTTTAAATATTTGGGGTACACTGGAATTTAATGAATTAAAATCATTGTTTAAATTTAAAATGTGAGATTCTTTTATAATTATGTATAGTTTGTGTAATAAGAAATCTGATCATGGTGGCTAAAATGCATGGATGGTAGCTTTGTATGTTCTGATTTGAATAGTAACCGGATGAAAACACAGTCTGCTTGGCTGAATCTGAGAATAATTTGACGGTGAGGTATTTCAATGACAAATGCTGAAAAATCAAGCTGGATGGGGGACACTTTCCATCTGCTTGGGGAGTTGGGCACATATAAAATATTAACAGGAAAGGGGTTTTATTTCAAAAGTTCCTGCAGGAAATATTTTGCAGGTTTTCAGATATGTAGGATTTTAGCCAAATTTGCAGTGGAAAAACAGGGGTGGGGTGAGCTGATATATCTTGCTAAATCCTGAAGGATAATTACTACATAGACCAGTTGGTTGTTGTTTGCATGAAGCCACCCCCCTCCAACACAGTAAATACAACAACACAATTTTAGCAGTACAAAATTTGTATTTTCAGTAAAAAAAGAGTTTGCACGCAGTCCCAGACTCCGAAAGCCGCCTCGGAAACTGTACCCTGCGCCCTTAAGAAGGACGACCATCGCATTTATAGAAAAGTCCTTGTTGTGCTAGTGTAAATCGTGTATGGGCATTAACAAATTTTAATATTTCATACAGTCATTGGCAACAGATTTAAAGCTCATTCGGAGTTTATAGAGATTAAGTAAAAGGTTTAGAAAATAATTTCCCTAATATAATATCTTATTCTTCTTACAGACGATATGTAAAGTATAACCCCATGTAGCAGTTTTATTATGTCTGTTGATGCGTGTGTAGAATATGCACGTGTTTTTGTCTTTTTTTTTACTTGCATTTATGTATTTAGTCTTATTTACAACAAATATATACTTTCCGACTATACACGCATTAAACAGTTCATTCTGTTAAAATGTTATAAATATAGGCAGACAGAAAATATTTAATGTTATTTTAATGTTATCGTTAATGCTGTCGGAAACTGGGTATTCAATTACACAAAATGCGCAAAATCAGTTATTTATCACACAGCGCTAGATATTATCTCTCCTCTGCAAAAGCAGGTCAGGTCAATTTCACATTTTACAAAGGAGGCAACCCATTTTAATACATCAAAGTCCATTAAATATCGCAGCGGTTACTTCCCATGCAAATCGCTGTGTCCGTATGCCGAAGTTATCTCTCATTAAAACTTAAATACTATGATAATTTCTATTATGCGATTTTATTTGGAAGTGAGTTTAAATAATATCGGTATGAGTTTCTTTCCAGACGCGTGGGAGCAATTTGAACATTTGGGCCGCAGAAGAGATGACGCTTGCTGCAACAATAGCAAAGTGGCATATCGATAAATTAAGCAATTTTATACTGCAATTAGTGAATATATAGGATTTAAATGATCAGAAACTAGTGTTAAAAGTTTTCTAAATGCCGTATATAAACTTTTTATACGTAAAATAAGGATCTGCATATCGAAACATAAACACAAAAAATGTGTTAAATTAATACTTGATACAGTCGTGAAAGTTTCACGTGTTTGAGTCTCTGTCGGTCAACGTCATAAAATAGTTTTCGGAAAGGACGATTTATGTTTTGCATACTACACCTTCATTTTAAAGTATGGTCAGGGTGGCTATACCACGTGACTTTTCGGATGTCGTGCACATATTTATATTGGAAAAATCGCTCGCTTCAGGTAGGGTTTTTGCTTATTTCTCAGTAATTACTTGGCCGATTTTGACCAGATAAAGCGCACCGTACTTCTGTTACCAAGCATTTTCATCCACACTTAGTCTCTTCTTTTAGTTTATGGCCGTTTTCTCAAACATTCAAAGACAAATTTTGTCTGAAGCGTCGAATGTTTTGATGTCGTGCACACCCAATCATAAAATCCAATGATTCTCGCGCATAAAACTTTGTTAACGCTTACCATGTTATTTAGCTTGTGTCATTTAATATTCTGGAACACACGCATGTTGTATTTCATCCGGACTCGGGCTACTTATTGAGCTTTTTACATTTTTTTAAACGGATGTCGTACACACCTGGAAAAATAGACGATGTCGTACACACTCTGGTTTTCTTATTTAGTCACCGGGTGCAGTGTTTTTGTATAGGTATTTCATATTCTTTGAAGACAGATATTTATTATCGTCGTTCAACCTTACTCTATCTCTTCGTGTCTGTAATTCGTTTACCACATTTTTGAAAAAAATATCTTGATCACAACAGAACGTATTGTTTATCAATCTTGTCAATTATTGAATTTGTAAATTTTGTACAAAATGTGTTTAATGTTCCGTGTGAAACCTTTTCATTATAAATGTTCAGTTCTTTTGTCGATGTTTTAATATTATATTTGAGGCTGTTGAAATGAATCACTGGTTAGTGATCGTAAAGTTGCAGTAATAGTTTGAATAAGAAGAGTACATATTGTACAAGCAAATGAATACTTCGAAATTGAAATGTGGTGTTTTACTTTTGTTAATTGTTAAATTTGTCAACTGCAAACCAAATATGACTTAGTTAAAATTATATATGGTGTAAGACTTTCAGAACAATCTTTGAATGTTACATACATTAGTCGTTTACAGCACTCATTTTTTCAATCTGATTAAAATCATCTCCTGAAAACCGCTACGCTATCAGGATCTGACGATGAGTAACTAAAACGTGCTTTTATCACCAACCTATAAACCAATCAGATTGTCGCCTACAAAATCGCAAAAGTGGGAGTAAACACAGTGTTTTAAAACATTGAAAGTGTTTACAACCTGCGTAAGACATATTTTACTGAAGATATATGTGTTTTATGTAGTATTGCATTAATTTCTACTGTAATGACGTATTTAGATCTTTGCTAGCGTTATAAATCATGCTTCTTGTGTTGACAATTTCTAAAAATAGTAATCGGGGAAAACCGCTATAGCTTATATACGGTATCTGCGGGCCTTCATCAGATCTAACAGTTTGTTAGATCTGACTTTAGTGAGATTGGCATTTTTTATAACTTGACTTTCAAAATCAACTTTCTCGGACCCCGTGCATTCCACAACGTTATTATAAATCTTAAAGCTTCAACTTCCGTTGAACATTTCTAAGGAGTTCATTTGTGTTCAAAGGTGTTAAATTATCCAAAATTAAGTAAGATATAAGTCAGTTTTAGACAAACACCACAGAGTTATGCCAATAACGAATTTTGATGTAGTTCTGCCATAGAATGATCGAGTGAAAATACAGAAGGCACCGTTTTTCATTATATTTGCAGGTCTAATATAATATTATGGTGGCATATTTCTGCCGCGAGATACATGTAGTTAGGTAGCTGACGCGATATCCTGAAAACATCGTCATGCAAATCTACTCTTTTATGAAAAAAGATATTTCGATAATTGAAAGTATCACCAAAACATAGATAATACAGGCTGCGTTAGTGTTTAACGCTGCCATTTATTAGCCAGAAAGCTTCCTCGATAATTTCAGATATTATCTTGATATTTCAAACATTTCTAAAACGTGTACATGTATCTTAATAAACGAATGACGCGCCACCTAGCGGTAGCTGTCTGTGAACAAACGTGTATCATTGAAACTTGAATAACTTTGCAAACAATAACGTTAAATCGTTTGTAAAAGGTGTTTCTGATAGAGAAACTATTTACATATCGTTTTCCTTATAAAATTACAATCTAGTCGTACTTAACGGACATTAAAAGCGACGTCAAACATTAAAAATTCGCAATTTTACGCACGATCAAAACGTAAACCAGTTTTTCTCGAAAACGGTGTGGTAAAAGTTTTCCATTCTTTCACAAAATTTTGTTTGACATAAATGCTATAGTTTAAAAATATAAACGATATGACATCGTTCCAGATTTTCTGTAAATTTGCGTTAAAAAAGAACAGAACAGATATTTTATTAAGACGTGTAAAAAGTACGATGTCTATATTGCAGTTTAAATCATACAAAATAATGTCACAAATACAGCACACAAATGGAAAAGACATATCTAAATAAAAGACTACATTACCAGCGTGAATGAGATATAAGTGTTACATAGTTTCTATATAAATGGATATAAAGGGGAATCAGACACAAAACAGATTTTGCACAGACAGTGGAATGAACTTAGGGGTACAGACTTTCAAATGTTCGAGCAGTTCCCTAAGGAGTACTTGCTTAAGAGAAGCAGCAATCGCCAGATTTTATAAATATCGTTTCTTATGCTGATATTTGTTGGTTTTTTTTGTTTCAATCAATGTCAAAATCATCTAGTAATATTGCTCTTAATGGTTATAGTCCACAATTTGTACAGAAAGTTTCATCATCGTAATGCTCGGAGGTCTAGCGGAGGCAAAGTTTTATTATACAAAGAACATCTTTAAGATTGCGTTAAAATACACAGTGCATCGGTAAAAACAGCGTTTAATTTAGATACATCAAGTCACAAAATTATTTTGTTTTCATCCGGATCTCACACTTTAAAAGCCAGCCTCCCACCTAATCGATTTAAAAGGCTCACAGATATGAATTTGGACAAATATTTTAATAGTTGGAACATACAAACTTCATCTGCGAATACACAGCTACTGACTTTTATTTTTTTTAAATATGTATATATTTACGTTATGCTGTTTATTATTCAAAAATAGATGCTATTTGACAATGTTAAAAACGTATTCATTTAAAAATCAATTGAAACACACAGAATTTGGAAAATTGTAAACACAGGAATATTTTGACCAAATGTGTAAATCTGTGCTGTAGAAACAAATATTCATTTTTGGTTATGATGAAGCATTACCATGTTATATTTCGCGGTTATTTTATACTACATTAAACTGGTAATAACCGACTTTGAGCTGGATAAAAATAAAACATCACAACCATTGAATGAGCCGTAGACTGAAAACCTGCATTCCAGAGTGTTTCCATATTTCAAAACTATTTTATTTAGTGTAGGGACTGAGAGGTTGATATTCAGAAGGATCACATATGAAAATAAAATGATTTGTTTACAGAATAACGAGAAATAGTACAAACACTGCACCCGGTGACTAAATAAGAAAACCAGAGTGTGTACGACATCGTCTATTTTTCCAGGTGTGTACGACATCCGTTTAAAAAAATGTAAAAAGCTCAATAAGTAGCCCGAGTCCGGATGAAATACAACATGCGTGTGTTCCAGAATATTAAATGACACAAGCTAAATAACATGGTAAGCGTTAACAAAGTTTTATGCGCGAGAATCATTGGATTTTATGATTGGGTGTGCACGACATCAAAACATTCGACGCTTCAGACAAAATTTGTCTTTGAATGTTTGAGAAAACGGCCATAAACTAAAAGAAGAGACTAAGTGTGGATGAAAATGCTTGGTAACAGAAGTACGGTGCGCTTTATCTGGTCAAAATCGGCCAAGTAATTACTGAGAAATAAGCAAAAACCCTACCTGAAGCGAGCGATTTTTCCAATATAAATATGTGCACGACATCCGAAAAGTCACGTGGTATAGCCACCCTGATGGTTGTTAATTCAAATTTTCTTTTCATAACAGTGTGGTGATTCACGATTACTTTATTTCTCAGTTATAATGTTGCAAGTATACATCACAGCGACTCGTCTTACTTGAGGGGTGAAGAAGGATTAGGGGAGAGTGTATGATGACTTTTTCAAACAAATTTGGACAGACTAGAAAACGGAAAGGTGCGTGCAATCAACAGCAAAAACATGTAGATGATGGCGTAACGATACCAAAATCGATTTTTAGACGATTATATCAATACTTGCTGCAAAAATACAGTAAATTACCCGAAATCTAAAAATAAAATATGGTAGTTTTCATTAGTTGTTTCATTATCACAGGTAATAAATTAAAAAAATATCCTGTCTTAG